>JBCFYV010000003.1:8497674-8516503 GCA_039000515.1 Timema cristinae
ACAATATCAAATATGAACTACAGAGCTTTTCTGGTCGCTGTATCTGCTGGCGTTTTAACTTGTCAGAATCTACTCTTCAATTATCATTGGTTGAGACGTCTCATGATTAAGGGTTGTCTTTGTTCAGGTTGTTGAAAACTTAGAAATCAACATTGTGAATTGTGTAGTATTCACTATGTTTCTGTTGTGAGCGCTATCATTGAAAGTAATGTTTTTCAACTCATTGCGTATTATATGCTCTGCACTATTCGCTGTTAGCTATGCGCTATGCATGGCAAACCCGACCTAAGAACAAATATTACTTAAATCTTTGTTGCGCTGCTTGGTCATTCCCAGCCATTCTTTGTCCATGTTGAAAATACTGCAGGTAAATTATTAGGTTGCGCTGAAGGCTATTTAAACCAAGCTGCTATGAAGTGTATGTAATTACATGACTAATATCAGTTGGTACGTGGGACAGTCCATTAACCTCACTTGTATTGCTGGTACTGGTAGGTTCAGGGATTGAATCATGGTCGGATGTCTTGTGGTGGTTTTTAGTTCTTCCTTTATGCTAATGGGGGTACATTTTCTCTCAACATTACTTTTCCAAAGTGTAAATATGCATATAAGCAGGAGGAGATGTTTTGAAGGAAAAAAAACATAGCTTACAACTAGAAATGAACTATGGTAAATTTTACATTTAAAATAAATGTCTTCAATATGTCCAGAAATTGGATCAATTTTTATTAATTTATCCATATATTTATTTATCAGCGTGTCATACTACCTGTTCAGGTTGTACGCATATAATATTATAATTACGCTATAGGATAGGGATGAGGAAGGAAGTATTTTAGAGGAAATCTACCCGAATTTGCGTTGAAGGAGAATGGGAAACCATTTAGGGGGGAAAACCCCCCTCAGTAGAACTGATCGACCGAGATTTGAACCCAGATCTTTTCTTCATCCATTTGAATTAAATTATTTAAATTGAAAGAATACAATCGAGATAAAGCAAGTTTTATAAATTACACTTCAGCTAAACTCATTCATAGGACGTTAACATTAGAGACATCAAATGAGTACCGACAACAGGGATTACAGTAATCTTCTCTCAATCGGATATCATCTACTGCGCCTGGTGGCTGAATGTTGCACTAACGTCGGGGTTTACTGGTGTAATGTGAACTATACATCCAAATATAGGCTATTAATATTTCAATATTATGATTAGAGAATTTACGAATAATTTCCCTTCCGATGGAATCCAACTATCTGGAATTTTTACCGAAAAATTTACAAAAAAATAAATATAAAAATTTACCGGGCTTCTACAGTTCAATTTTCATAATAAAGGCGTTTTGTAAAATACAGATATTTTGTTGCGTCAACGTTGATAATATTTTACTATATTTGTTGTGTGATTATATATAAGTTTATTATTGATAATATCTATCAAAAGCGACAGTTGCAAATAGTTTAACTTGACGTATGAATATGTTAAAGTAGATCCAGTAACGTTTATAGCAACTATATAAGACTCTTCATATGAAAATGTGACTATAAATGCGATTCTCTTACCAGAGAAATTACTCAGATATTTATGTCTGGAAATCATTAGAGAGCCAATCAAAATGACAAAATGAGGCCCTTAGCTCGTGAAGAACTTCCCTTCACCTTGAACCAGGTATAAATATCTATAAAATGGTAGAATTTATTATATTTGATGTCAAAGTGTTGGTATAATCGTGTGTGCTATCCTCCATTTGACCTCGTCATTATTTCGTGAGCTCAGTACTCACGTGTATAGTTCTGTTTCCTTACTTCTCGAGCCAACACACTATTATAATGATGTCTCCGTCCAAACTGTGAGACATTATCTCACATCTTCTCATGGTAGCAACCACCAACAAACTGACTCGAGGGGCCGAACGTGTAACTCTAGAGACGATCGCTGCCATTTTGTCGAGAGACGTTGCGTGGCGGGAAGCAGATGAGATCGCCAGCAATATGTTGTGTTATGTTAGGAATGTAATAAACAACACACAAACACGAACGTGGAATAAACGTCAAGATCTTCTATTCTAGTCTGTGGTTCAAATCCTGCCCCAGTGTATTTAGAAAAGTTATTTTTTTAAACAGTTTTCAACTTTGCATCTACGAACATGATAGTGCATTTCATCTATATTCTACCCTCCTCATAGTTACGTCAGAATTGTAATTAAATGCGTATGATCCGGACGGGTAGTAAGACTAAGAGCAAAACTGAAAAAAATTCATAAAAAAGGGATGTACTAGATTGCACTTAATTGATCAGCTTAGCTCAGGGGTAAGGTGTCAGACTTCTGAGCTGGGATCTGGAGTTCAATCCTCGGTCCCGGCACAGATTTATCTGATTTTCAAACCCTTCCTTCACCTCTGACAAGACATCTTGTGAATGTGGGGAATGCCAGGCCTCCACCGTGGTTCGGATTCCACGTTAAACTGTAGGTCCTCCATTTCATCTCACAATCACCCTACCATTACACATTAGCGTAAGTGCGTATAACCCGAATGGGTAGTAAGACGCGGTGCTAATAATAATAATCTGAGCTCAGTTTGTAGCGTGTCTGTCTACTAAGTTAAGGCTCCCAGGTTCGATTCCTGGCATAACAGAAACATGTATTATTGATAATATGTGGGTTTCCCCTTACACAGAGGCAAAATAACGGCTGGGGGCTGGATGTTGTGTCTGTACTAGATTCAAATTAGTTTATAAATGCTGTACTGATATAATGAAATAGTTCCGAAAGTTCTTTTTAAATACCTCCAATAAATTTAATGAAATATTTGGTCATAATTTGTGAGAGAAGTAGTAAACTATACTATACATTTCGTGAAATATAACTATTTTTATTAGTTTGTACGTGGTTGTCGGTTGTGTAACTATATCACTATTCAATTTAAAAAAAAAACAATATCATTTTATTGTGCATAATTTAATACTCTACAAAGAGGTATATTCATATTTTTATGTTAAGTAAATATTTAAATAGATAGGCCCTATAATCAAATAACAAAATAAAGACTGCGTTTTTTTTGACAATAAATAATTTACTTAATAATTTTACGTACATAACTTTTCGCAGAACTTATAAAAGAGTTCCAAAAATAAATGCCAATGTAATTTATTATAATCTGTAATTACAACTAAAATTTAATCTTTTTTGGGAGGGAGCACCTTCTTTACTTGGAGGGGAGGGAGTCCATGAGAGTTTTGCCACGGCCACATTACAGCTTAGATACGCCTCTGATTACTTTTGTTTTTCATGTGTGTTATCAGAAGCAAATAATTACTTTATTGGGGTGGAAATGAGGAATGTAGAATTGAGGGAAAATGTACCCACATTTACATGTGGGGTCAGTAGAAACCCATTTTATTTGTTATAGCCCCGCGTCTTACTATCCATTCATTCAGGCTAAACGCTTATGTACTAATTACGCTAATAGGGTAGGGATGATAAAGGTTAATTTTAGAAGATGTGTACCCACATTTGCAGTACACCCGATTGGGATTTCCCCGTCATCAGCAGTCTAATCTAACACGAGAGTGATGGTATGTATGGGTACAACTTGAACAGACAGTAAGACGTGTTGATCAAAAAATAACTAACTAAAAAACTTTATGAATAAATCCACAGGGTAAGGATAGGGAATACACTTCAAGAAATGCATTAGCATAAGTAGGAAAAGGTGATGTGAAAACCAGAGTGATAAATCAAGTGTAGAACATACCCCAACACCCTCGGTCAAGATTAGAATTATTACCGCTTCATCAACTAATTTAAATTAGTTTAACTAACAACTTGGACCTGAAGACCACTGTCCCAGGTGGGTGGTATTTTACGTCACATTTCGAGTGCATGGTGACGAGCTAGTCATATAACCACCAGGGGAACCACACATTAAAGGGCTATCTATGGAGTCGGCCTACGTTTTATAAACATATGTGTTGGTTAGAACATTTATAAGATCCAAATTAGTGTATTAATATGCTAATATATGTGTTCGGCGTCTGTGCCTTTTCAAAATAGTGTCAGAATGGGATAGATTCAAGATATACTTTGTTATTTTTGTCAAGGTTTCTACCCTGCATTCTTATTTGGTATCTTATAGAAGTGTCGTTAAAGAACGATATTAGCATAAAACTACACCTATAACAGAGTAAGCTGTGCACTGGAAAAATAAAGTTTAAAATACCAATACTAGATTATGAGTTCTGGGATGATTTTAAGATTAAAGCCCTCCTACCCTTCCCCCACTAACACTGTTTAGTTTATCTAAATGTGAGGCAAATGGGGAAACAGAAATCTAAATAGACAGGCATTTATTTTTCAAAACATTTGTACAAAATATACACTAGAGTCACGATTATCTGGCCCTCCGTATTATCCGTGTTAACAAGTGAGTTTTAAAATAAACAAACCGTTACATATCTACTATAAAACCATTATTGAATTAGACGCTCTATTTTCACTTGTTGTTCTTGATTTATAAATAATGTTCCATTTACAAAATAAAATACTGTATGGTAAATACTTTAACCATTTATTTCTAGTTTAATTTTTAATGTCCCCCTACAATTACTGTATTCCTGTTTAACATCGGAATCAGAAAATGGGCAGATTCTATTAAATATAGTTAAATTTTGTGTGAATATTAAAAAAAAGGTAGTTAAACCCATAAATAAAATTAATTACACTCGGATTCCGTATTATCCGTATTTTCCGCTATACGGCCCGGAATGGCGCCATTTTAGGACTGACAGTCGCGACTCTGGTGTATTGTCAGTTATATTAGACATGTTCTACACATAAAACATAACAGGAACAGCTACTCTCCTTGTAATGGTGGGCTGTATATGTGTATGTATATGTGTATATATTGACAAGTCCATTGCTGGTAGTAAAATTGACAAGAAAAGATCAAAGCTGTTTTTGACAAATTACCACTCGTTTTAAAGGGGCGGGGTACAGGTTGTTGCAAAAATATTATCTTCCAAATAAAACCCGGTTTTCCCAGCGAGTCCCGGCCTCTCTGCTCCGTGGCTCGTTATGTTAATGCACCACATAGCTTAGCGCGTAACCACTCCCTATCCTAGTTGAAATAGCTACGGGTAGGAAGATAGGAGCAAGTCTACGAGTTAAACAAATTAGTTCAGGTGAAGATTTAAGTGAGTTTATTTTCGTGTAGTAGCTATAAGGGAACTCTACGTAGGCACAGTCGCCTTAAGCACACTGAAACTCAATGACATATGAAACATAACCCATTGTTTGTGTGCAATGTATACACACTAATTACACAAATAAGTACCATCACAGGGAAATAAGCAGATCATACCTTCCATACTCTATATACACAATTAGCCAATCATCCTAAAAGTACGTATCGTGTCTAATATAGGTCAAGAGGGCGTTCAGTTTATCAAAGTTATCAAAGCAACGATCTTAATCAACAACTAGTCAATCGGAAGGTCAAATCCTAGTTAGGAGAGCCCATTAGTAACATGTGTAACATGACTAGGGGACTAACAAAAAAATAATACAAGAGGAACCATTCCATAGCAGTGGGCATGCAAGTAAACACTATCTTAAGGGTGCTCGGTCACTGGGGAACAGTTGTCTCATGACTTAAGTAATAAAAGCAAGTGGCTTTTATACTGACAAGATTATACGAGTATGGGCTATGATCAAATGACCTTAACCTACACTCGCAACGTCCCCTAGTTATATGTTCGCTCATAGAAACACAATTCAACCACAAAGTCAGACAGAGCGTCATGCTGTTGTTAGATACTTGCGAGGGATTAACCAAAGTAGGGGATGTAAATGTTACAGTTCGGGTACTAACCTATGGTGCATGAAAAGAGACTCAGTACTAACTAGTAGGATCACTCCTGTGGTAGATGCATTGCCTAGATGACATCACACAGTCATACGTTCCTATGTCTAACCTGCACAATAAAAACATTGTCCGAACACAGGATTCATTAAATAGTAACACGTTAACCCTACATGTTATAAGTATAGCAATTAATATAAGAGATCTAAGGTTATAGCTCAAACCTGAGTCAGATGTTATGGAAACAAGGCCCTACATGTATATTAAACAAGGATAAATTTAACTAATATAATATACTAGCCCGGACCTGCGATTCATAAGCTTGTTACAAACTAATATGTTCCTTATAGCGACACTTCTCCGTTTTGTTGGTGAGAAAACTTTCCCTCGTGATTTGTAGATTAGGATAACAGCTGGTCGATCAAGTCAGTGGTCTCTTCTCCAGGCGAGGATAAGGCGTTGAATGTTTTTAATTTGTTGGAGCAAGCCATTTTATGCGGACGAAATGAGCTGTGGAAACAGGAAGTAACGTAGCTCCTCCCCCCTGAGAAACTACCAGATAGTTCGAGACGAGAGTAGAACCGTAGATTGTCTAGGGCGCACGCGGTAGGACTTCCGGCACATCACTTGGCTCACAAGGCGTCCAATTCAATCTCTCCATTTCTGGCGTCGACTACAATGGTGAAGGTGGTCCGCGGTTAGCGAGATGGTCAAAATATAAAATATAGTGAGCTTAAGACAGTATTCAATGGTGTTGGAATAATGTATTTTAGTAAGTTAAATTAAAACTTATTGTGACGGGTTGGATAGTATTTTACTGAGCACACTATCTTGTAAGCTATACCATTGTAGAAGAATGCTAAATAAATTTCTTCCTTAAAATATAAACAAAGGGTACACTACGTGTGCATGTAAGGGTGTCCGAAAATTCGTGGATACAGACTGTACCACACGATTCTCTGGCCTAAACTAAATAGAAAGTACTCTTTGGTAAAATCGGGTTAGGCCCTTTGTTTTCGAGAAAATTGACGTGAAAATAGAAAAAGAACAACTTTATTTCACTTTAAGCACATCACGTTACATCAGCTGTAATATTGTCGAACCTTCACAATAGATGTTCAAAGTTTGCTCCACGCATATCAATGCACGTTTGATGCACGTGGAGTTGTATGGGGGACATCAACCGTGGTGATGGCTGCATGTGACCACGTGATGCTGTACTCTGCCGACTGCGGCAGGTCGTCTGGTAGGTAAACCAGTGATTTTAGGTGACCCCACAGAAATAAATCTAGTGGTGTGAGGTTGGTGACCTCGGTGGCCAGTCCACAGGCCCCCCCCCACACCCGATCCACTTGCGGGGGTAGGTGTCGTGTAGCAGTCTGCGCACCATTGTTGCATAGTGAGCTGGGGCACTGTTACACTCAAACCATATCCTGGCGCACAGTCAATGGGACGTCCTCAAGCAGGCAAGGTAAGATGGTGGCGATGAAGAAATGGTAATATTGTGAGCTAAGCCACTCCGGTAGCAAATAGGGGCCCACACATGTATCCCCTACAATACCTGCCCATACATTAATGTTGAGTCGCTGTTGATAGGAACAAACTCGAGCGGTGTTTGGGTTGGCAGGTGCCCACAGGTGGTTGTTGTGAGAGTTAGTCAAACCATCGCATGTGAAACACGCCTCATCGTTCCACAGTATGCGACTGATGAGATCCTGATCAACCTCATGTTGTTGCAGAAGCCACTCGCTGAATGGTACATGGCGAGGAAGATCACCTGGCAGCAGATGCTGCGTTGTGGCATAATGGCATGATTGAAAGCTCTCATCGCGCAGAGCCTGGTGTAACGCAGACTTTGATACTTTCTTAGCCCACGCAATGTCACGTGTGCTGTGTGTTGGTGCCTGTTGGGCAGCAGTTAGCACAGAATCCTCAAGATCCTGTGTCCATCCTGTGTCCCCGTGCTATGTTGGTACCATTTGACCAGTCTCCCGGCAACGCATTTCCAACCAGCGCTACATATTTACACTTGGGTGCCATCTGTTGGGACAGCGATCAGCGCCCATCTTGGCTGTTTGATGCACCCATGTCCCAATACTCTACGTGTGTGTACTCCATGGCCTGTTTGACACTACTGAGCTCCAATATTTACCTAGCCCTATGCTTTAACACTAACATAATCTCTTTCTTCTACTGTTTCTAGAACTTTCATGTAGTTTTTCTCAGGAGCTGGGGCCTAACTTAATTTTTACCAAAGAGTATTTTATACTTAGTTTGAGACACAGAATCATGTGGTACAGTCCGTATCTGCGTATAACCGGACACCCTGTATATGTTATGATTTAAAAATAATTGAAGGTAAGCGGAGATAAATACAGGTTTTGTAAATAGTAAACTATAATATATTGTCAGATCTACAACACATTCTAATAAGTTTGAGTAAATCATATGGGTTTTGGTGAACTCCTGTCTACAGGTCCAGAGGTCCTCGGCACTTCTAAAATTTATCTGCGAAGCAGTGGATCTAGAACAGAGTTAAAGTCAGCCATGGAGGGAAAATAAGAAGCTACTAGGAAAAAAAAAAAAAAAAGAAGGAAAAAAAAGTAGCCGCTCTTGTCTAGAAAACTGAGATTAATGGACATAGGGCTAGTTACGCTGATCCCATGACACCCTATATCCGTACATGTTGGTACTATCATTGAATAACAGTGGCAGCCGCTCAGTTGGAATAACTTTCTAACACCATGGAAATTTAATAATAATAATAATAATAATAATAATAATAATAGCAATAATATTAATAATCTATAAATAACCAATGGTAAACACAACAAACCGTCTCGGGGTATTGATAGTGACCGATGGCTTATTAGAGAATTAGTCGACAACCGGTCGATATCCCGGCAATTTTCAGTCGATCGCATAGGAAAACTACCTCGCCATTAAAAGTCGATCTTTGACTCTTTTAAACTCGCAACTATATCAAGTATTTTAAAATAATATTAGAGTGTAACCAAAATAGCTCCGATTTTCCATAATTAATAATGTTATAAAATGATTTAATAGTTTAATAAGAACATTAATATTTTTTATTTGTACTGAGAGTACAGATTTGGGAAGATAATTTAGCAATTATTGCAAACAACAGATGACTTTACATGGTTAATGAGTTTAAATATTTAGGAACAATTTTAACTAACAGTAACGATATTAGGTTGGAAATTAGGAAAATGATACAGTCAGGAAATGCTTGTTATTACTCGGTCAGTAATTTGTTGTCAACTCTCTTGCTGTCAAGGAATGTAAAACTCAGAATATACCAATAAATAATGTTACTGTTTGTTCTCTATGGGCGTGAAACTTGTTCTCTTACCTCACATGTTGATGTCAAGGAATGTAAAACTCAGAATATACCAATAAATAATGTTACTGTTTGTTCTCTATGGGCGTGAAACTTGTTCTCTTATCTCACATGTTGATGTCAAGGAATGTAAAACTCAGAATATACCAATAAATAATGTTACTGTTTGTTCTCTATGGACGTGAAACTTGTTCTCTTATCTCACATGTTGATGTCAAGGAATGTAAAACTCAGAATATACCAATAAATAATGTTACTATTTGTTCTCTATGGACGTGAAACTTGTTCTCTTATCTCACATGTTGATGTCAAGGAATGTAAAACTCAGAATATACCAATAAATAATGTTACTGTTTGTTCTCTATGGACGTGAAACTTGTTCTTTACCTCACATGTTGATGACAAATGTAGGCTGCTCTACAACAAGCTACTTAGAACGATTTGTCCAAAAACGGTTGAGGTGGGAAGTGGAGGAGGTTGCTTAATAATGGGTTACATAACCTGTACCCATCAGCAAACAGTGTTAAGGTAGTAAAGTCTCGTAAATTATGGTGGGCAGGACACGCAGCTCGAATGGGAGATTCTGGATAGCATTAGAATTGACCTGAAAGAGATTGGGTTTAATGAGGTGGACTGGATATAACTAGCTTGAGATAGGGATAGTGTGTGATGAGGTGGACTGGATAGAACTAGCTCAAGATAGGGATAATGTGTAATGAGGTGAGCTGGATAGAACTAGGTCAAGATAGGGATAGTGTATGATGAGGTGGACTGGATGGAACTGGCTCAAGATAGAGATAAGGATTAATGAAGTGAACTGGATAGAACCAGCTCAAGTTAGGGATAGGGTGTAATGAGGTGGACTGGATAGAACCAGCTCAAGGGATGGATACATGGCGTACATTTTTAATTGCGACAATGAGCTTTTGAGCTCATAGTGCTATGGAGTAAATATTATGTTTTATTTTGTTCTGGAAAGGTGGGGACAGAAGATTAATGTTGATTTAAAGGTATGATTATAAGATGTAGTGTTGAAACACGATGGGTGATCGTGGGACCTTTGATAAGTGTTTTAGTCACATGATGACTAAAAAGATTGCTGACCCCTTGTTTGGAGTATAGACCATAGAACGTGCCTGTAAATATATTTTGCTGTCATTATTATTAGCACCGAGTCTTACTACCCGTCCGGGCTATGCGCACTTGTGCTAATATTTGATGGAAGGGTGATTGTGAGATGAAATGAAGGACCTACAGTTTAACGTGGAATCCGAACCACGGTGGAGGTCTGGCAGTCTCCACATTCACAAGATGTGGTTAATACACGTCTTGTCAGAGGTGAAGTAAGGGTTTACTTTGCTGTCCATATTATGTCATGTTACTTTGTGTGTGTTACTTGAGAGTAATAAACTGGCCCTACACTGTCATGAACCGCTCAGAGCTCAGTTACTATAATTATCATGCTCGTACCATGATTCCGATCCCGTGTAGCTGGACATGGACTGATACACAAGCGAGCAACTATATAAGGGATGTCGCCAAACATCCAAACATTCACAGACCAGACCAGGGCCCCTGTATGACCTTGTGGCAAGACTACAAAAGACTCCAGAACACATGTGTTAGATTTATATTCTACCTCCGGTCACGTGATCATATTTCCCCATACTATAAGAGACTAACTTGGCTAAGACTTAAAGACGAACTCTACACTCGATGACAATCATAAAGAAACTATTGACTACCAACTCCCCACAATACCTTTCTTCAACTCTAATAATAATTTCAACACTCGAACACAAGAAAACTCAGTTTTATTCATTCCTCTTCATAATTCCAATCATTACTCAAATTCTTTCACAGTTTCAGCTTCTTGTTCATGGAATACCCTAACCAACGATATTAAGAAATTAGAATTGAATGGTTTCAAGCGAAAAGTTGCAAATAGTCTGCGTGTGGAAGTTCATTCTTGAGATTGAGAGGGGTGAGACGTAATCACACATCGTGTGTGTGTGTGTGTGTGTGTGAGCGCGTGCGAGCGTGGTACGTAATCCTTGTGTATTTTAGCTCTAGTTTTTTTTTCTCTATTTCTTAATACTTTTGTGTGTTTTTTTATATATATATATTATTTTGTTAAACTTCAGTTTAAATTGTATTGGTTAAGTGTAAGAAAAGGCAGTAGCCTTAACTTCGCCATTAAAGTCGATTATTATTATTATTATTATTATTATTATTATTATTATTATTATTATTATTATTATTATTATTATTATTATGAATACAATGTGACTTGTATTGAACATCCTTCACAGCCCACTCCTATGACACTATCCTAGCTCCGGATGGGTAGCAATCACATAAAACCAACCTTTGGTTTGTTGACGTAACAATAGAACATAAGAATGCGATCACTCGAATTTAAATGAACCAAATGACAGCCTCCACAAACGTACGAAACAAATTTAAATATTGTTGTTGTTTTTTACTACAGAGATTATTTTACGCACTTTGATTATTCTAACCGAGTAAGAATCAGAAATGTAGGATTTAAAAGGAATGCATTCACATTTGTGTTTATGAACATTGGGAAACAATTTATGAAGATATATCTTCCATTCATCCAGTTGTAGCTTGAACCCCACCCTCCCCATCTTCGTCAAATTAGGCCTGAAGAAATTTGACGTTTATTGAGCGCTATCATGTAGTGAGTTTTAAGTAATAACATAATTTGCGACGTGTGAGGACAGTTTATCAATACTTGCTGCATTCATATGAAACCTTATAGTGGGGGAGTGCGAAATAAAATAATTGTTTGTTTATAAATTATAGCCTATTAATAGACAAACTTTCAATAAAGGTTTTTGGAGTGATAGGTTTGTTTATACCTCTTAGTAAAAACTGTGTGGGTTTTTACAAACTAACAGGGCAACATAATGTCAGTGAATGTCAGAGATAAAAAAAAACTAGACTATCAAATACATTAAATTAAATGAATCATATCAAACCTTTTTCTTACTCATTTAGATAAGTGTATTCTCTAACGCACACAATTTGCTGTGAATTTAGAACAATAGGCATTATCATAATAATATTCCCTCAATTATTTATATTTGTGACAAATGCTTTGTTATCACAGCTCAAGGGTCACTTACAATTTTATATGTGTTAGTTACATGATAAAAATAAATACAATACTTATTTTGAATATTAAGATTTATTCAAATGGTCAAAATGAATATTATTATACTAGTAATATTTTTATTAATATAATAATATTAATATTTCATCAACATATTTTTAATATTGATATTATTAATATTATAGATACGTGATTGTATACCCCTTATAAGTCGTGAACTGTAATGATTTGAAATCAATGAATCATTACTTATAGCTTATAATTAAGCTCGTGTTAAAATTGTACAATAAAATCTTGACGGTCGAATGACCTTGAATTGTATAATTTAGCGTCGTTTTCTTCCAACATCTGAAGAGGTATCCCCTAAGCCTAAAACGACCAAATAATAAATAACATTTTAAGGGAGTATACTAGACCCATTATGAGACTGTACTTGTACAGTCCAACACATAAAGTTAATCTATGGTCATGGGGCGGATTGTTGCGAAACACTAAATAGAGGAACTGCCTGGACACAATTCTTGTCCATGCCTAACATCCTACAAACCATCCGGGATATCCATATATCTACGCTAATGGAATAGTGACGAGAAAGATAGATTTATTGGATATGTACCCGTATTTGCCAGTAGGAAGAGGGGGGAAACATTTATAAGAAATCCTATCAGCACAACTAGCAGTAGTATGAGCCGTGATCCCACATTGATGACAAACTAAACCAGACGAAAACGCCACCTTTGTCCGCTTGTCCACCGATGCAAATAGCACGATATCCAGTGAGTTAAAATATTTCAGTAGGATATATAAGTTTTTTGATCGGGACAGATATATTGTATATAATTGTGTCGCCTATATGTAGACTTTTAGCCACTCTATCAACCCCTGGTGTCCGTTGGGGTAATTCCCCTTTCAGGAAAAATACCCCAGTTACCAACTGTGAATGGAACCCGGGACCCTTAGCCCCGTAGCCAGGTGCACTGACCACTACACCACGGAGCCTGTTTGTATTATATAAGTGAAGTATGAATATAGTGTATTGGTGGTCTTATGGTCTAAGGCGTCACTTTCGGGTTGTTTTGTATCACCAATGATGGAGATACCAGGGATCTCTTTTCCTACTCGCCTGATGTACGCGCGTAGCTCGATAGGAAAAAGTGGCGACATGTGATAGCCATGTGGAGTAAGTTTAAATAAGTTTTGTTAGTTAGTAAACATTTAATTATTCTAAAAAATATATAATATGTTGATACTTATGCAGTCCAGTCAAGGTCTCCACATATATGAATAACATTTAGGTTTATATATGAAATAGCAAAATTAAACATTCTTCCGACAAATTAACATTAAATAAACTTGATGTAATGTTCAAAGGTCATTGGATAAATTATTTGACTGATTTAAATGCAAGTAGGTTCCCGGTATTTTGAGCGACGTCATGGTGTATGTCACAATAGTATAAACAAGTAGAGAAGAAAGTGACAGTTTTACATTGCAAGATAAATGACAAATCTACTGTTCCGACAAAGGTTACTGGATATAAGGTCAAACTTCACGTTAAAATATATTTTACAGCCCAAAATTAAACGGATAAGCCCAACATAAACTAGTGAACTGGAAGAATATAAACACAAACTTAGTTTAGTTTGAATTAAATCACCCGTCATTCACTGAGACATATGTATGCTATTCCAAACTATATTTTTCTCAAATTTTAACACGTTAAATTTTTGCAGAGATAAAACGATAAAAATCTATTCTCCTACGATATTTCTTTGTTTTTGGCCGACCTAATCTAACCTAGATTAAGATAACATAACATTTACATAATAGGATTTAAATAAGATAATACAATGCTCGATGAAAGGCATTAATTCAAAACGTTGCCAAGACTTTAAGTTCAATTTAATTCTATTTACATTTTCACAAAATAAATTATTGTAATTGCGAAATTTTTCTACTTTTGAGATTATGATGAATGATTTATGTACAGCCCAAAAAAGTGTGTTTGACATTAAAAAAAATATAGCACCGTATATTTGTTATTTGAAGAAATAAGAAAGCTAAAACAGCCTGAATTTGGTATGGGCCTAGGTACTTGGGGTAACCTTGGTTTGTGCTTTTAGGAATATTGCGAGCATGATAGGTTTAGCTGTGTGCTCACTGGTTTCGGTAATTCCAAAACTAAGAAACCCAGAATCCAAAAACTTTTTATAATTATTTAGGGATACCGGCAGAAGTAGAACTAGAAAGTTTATTTTTTCTTGTATAGGCCAGTGATTTTGAAACTGCGCTCCAAGGAGCCCTTGGGATCCATCATAGTTATCCCAGGCTCCGTGAAGAAATTTTAGAAAATTGTTTTATTTGTTTTTCCAACTATAAAATAACATCAGTAATTATGATTGCCAATTTTTTCAAATATGAATAAAGTAAATTTTCCAAAGACGCAACCAGAACATGTAATGTTTTCCTTTTTATTATATATTTAACGCCACGTCTTACTACCCATTTGGGCTATACGCTAAGTGCTAATTACACTAATTGGTTAGGAATTGGGAAGGTTGAATTTAGAAGAAGTAAACTCGTATTTGCGTGGAGTGGGAGTGGAAAAACATTTAGGGAAAACCAACCTCGGTTTACCCGACCAAGATTTGAGCAACGATCTCCCTGTTATCGGCAGTCAAGCTCAACACTAAACTAGCGCGTTAGCCCACTACGCCACCGAGGCTGGTTTTTACTGTTGTTGTATACCTCATAGATGGAACTATAATATGCTAGTAGATACGAAAGTAACGCGTGCATCTGCCAGTGTCAACGAATTGTAAGTTATTTAAAAACGAAATTAACAAACTATAGTAAAAACAAAATTTTAGAGGAAAGAAATCACAAAATTTTGGATTGAGAAATCCACGTTATAACCTGAAATAATAAATCAAGCTTTGAGATTTTTTTTATGCCTTTCACAACGACAAGTCTTTGTGAAACGAAATAATATTCATTGTTGCAGAAACAATCCACCAAAGAGCATAGATGACTTAATATACACTGTTACAGACACACTGAGAAAAGAAAAACATCCCCGTTTACCAAAGAGAATAAAAAATCAATTTCAAATTTCAAACACCAACATTAAAAAATACATACATATACTTACTTATAGCTCAGAAACTATTGGTTTTGTAAATAATTTTTTTCAGATTATAGATCTTTGAATTCATGGTATTAAAACTTCACAACGATGAGTTATTCCGTATCTCAAGTGGTTGCAGAAATATCACCAAAAGTGAACATTTTTGCTCATTTATGTACCTACCTAAAAAGTAATCTTCATGGGAAAATAATAATTACTAACATTTTGTTTGAAATGCTAAACAGTACCTGTCTCTGATAAATAAATGGTACGACACACACTCGCACAAACTTTCTCACATGGTGTATTACTTCAAAGAAAATGTTCAAAAATAGTTTTACACTCAGCTACACTTAACTCATAAAAAATACATCATCATGTTAATCACATCAATCACTCTTTATACACCCATTTTAAACCAAATTGTTCAAATATATTAACAAATTTAAACTGATCAAAAATAAATTATTTGCTAGCTACCTTAAATTATTCTATATTTGTAAAAATATATATATATATGTATATATATATTCTTATTTATTAAAACCAAATCATAGATTCATATTTTGAATTCAGGCTTTAAGGTAAATTCCAAAAATATTCAATTTTCTGCCAATTATTGTAAGTAAACTACCCTTAAATTAATTTATTTTATATAAATTAAGTTACATTACTGGTTAAATGTAAAATAGTCGCCCAATACCATTTTTGAACCAAATTGCTAAAGCCATTTTTCAAAATATTTGAATTAAAAAAACTGTCACTAGTAAATTACCGATGATTAAATGTTCTTCCCAAAACAATTATACAGCTTTATTTGTCTTGTTTATGTCAAATATTCCTAATATATATATACACATATTTTAGGCGAAATCGTTATAGCCATTTTCAAAGAAATTTGATTTTACAAAAATCACTCTTTAGTAAAAGAGCCTTTATTTAATTTTTACCAACAATAAAGTATATAATGTTATTTGTGATGCCAAACAAGTCCTAGATCTTCATTTTAAACAAAATCGCTAAAGCCATTTTGGAAAAATTTGGAATTAAAAAAAATTACTCATTAGTAAACTACCATTAACTGAAGAGCTGGAGTAAAAAAAAAAAGTTGTATAGCCTTATTCTATCTAATCAAGTTTGATGAAAATAGAACAAACTGTTTATAATCCGTGGCCAAGGACAGACAGACAGACTGACATGGGGACAGACAGACTGACATGGGGACAGACAGACTGACATGGGGACAGACAGACAGATTGACATGGGGACAGACAAAACTGTAAAATCCGCTTTTTTGAGTTCGCATTCATTTGAAAGGTAAAAAAATAAGTATGAACCCAGTTTAGATTTTTTTCACTGTCACAATACGTTCTCTTGAAATGAGAAAGTAAAAATTTAATCAAAATAGTTCAAACGGATGTCTAGATTTTTTTTTTTTTTGCCATTTAGTAAACTAACTTTAATTTTTGGTTTGGATATCTAATTCCAAAAACTCCACTGGGGAGTTTTATGAAAACTCTGGATAACAAGTTCCATCTCGCTCGGTAAAGTGGTTTCGGCTCTAGTCCGAGATGCAGACAGACAGACAGATGGCTTGCCAAAACCACTCTTTTGGTTTAAAGGGCTCATGAAACGTCGACATTTATCAAAAGCTTGAGTTTGATTTTTTTTACCGTCACAATACTTCTCTCTCCTAGTTTTTGAGAGAAAGTAAAAATGACATGACAGCAACATCGGTTTCCACGCGTACTGAACTTTAAAATCGCTTTGTTTAGCTTAATGCAGACGATGATGGAAGGTCGGGGTTCGAATTCCATCTAGGTGAATTGAAAGAGTTTTTTCTACTAAACGTTGTCCATCCCACTCTCCCTTCACGCAAATAAAGATGGATACTTTCTAAGCTATGCCTTCCTAATTCCTACCCTATTGGTTTATTTAACTGTGGATATTCAGAACAGTTAGTAGAACCAGAAGATTACAAAGCAGATTAATTGCATCCCATTGCTATATAAGAACGATGAATCAAACTTACCAATTGTAAAATGTAGCCTTTTAGTCGACGCAACTCCCCTCCTCGGCCAACCAGAGTGATATCCACCGCCTTTGATATGAGCACATCATTAGAAACGAGTGTGAGTGAACTCAGCATCAGTCGAGCCATGCTATCCCATGCCACGTGGGTTCTGAACTGTTGCCAAAACTATTCAAAAACTCGTCATTGACCTAGCATTTCTTTGTGTACCGGTGAAGGGGCAAGGAAGGGAGGGGGCAAGTCTACAAACTAGGCCCAACTAAGTGGCCAAGATCTTCCCAAGGCTAAGAACCCATTCCTGGTTTTTGTTTTTTATTTTCAATAAATGGAGTGAGCATTGAAGTGGCACTCTATAGCTACTTATTCTGGTGTCTGAATATTAGATAGATGGTTTCAGATAGAAATGACCTTGGTTGCTAAAGTTAGACAGTAAAGCATGACTGCACCACAAAATTTAACCACAAAATAGGAACAAAACAAATATGGAGGATTATGTCTGGGAGGAAAAATAATATGGTGTTGTGACCCTGCTGTAATAGATACTGTTTATCAGGAACAAATTCATATATTATTTATTTTCAATCTAGGTTTAATAACGCTAAGTTATTAAACACACACACTCACATTAGCTAAGTACAATAGAAATACCTTAGCTATGTTTAACAAATCATAAAGGGAGATTCACATATTGACTACACACAAATAGCAGGACAAATTGTGTTCTGATAACACTAAGCTCTGAATTAGGATTCACACGTACACTGAACACAAATAGAGCATAACAAACAATTTCACATTTCAAACACCTCCATAAGGAATATTTCTCTGTATAGCTCAGAAACTATTAGTTTAGGAAAAAATTGAATAAATTATGTTTATATTTAGTAGTTCTACATCACTAGTATGAGAAGCTAATTCGTATCTCAAATAGTTGTGGAGGTATGATCAAAATGATAAATTTCTTTGCAGCCTACATTCGCTCCGCCGCACCCTTTTTAGTTTCAAATTTATAACTTTTATTGGATTCTGGGGTGATCACTCAAGACCAATCCAGACCAATAAGGTGCTGTTAATATTAGTTTTGGGGATGGGAACTCATACTATTTTGTTAATTTGGTATTACTCCTCTATATTTATTAAAATATTTCAATTCTATACTTTACCTACAATATTTTTACTTTCTCGCTACGTTATAGATAGAGAAAGTATTGTGATCGTCAAATAGAATCAAACTCAAGATTTTGATGAATTTTGACGTTAAATGACCCCCCCCCACCCCCCCGAATAAAAAAAGTGGTTTTGAACTTA
>JBCFYV010000003.1:8516603-8536054 GCA_039000515.1 Timema cristinae
CGTACTATTACTAGGCATATTTAATGTGAAATTCCAAACCAACTGATATCAACAATAAATTAACCTTAAAATAACCCACACCGGTGTACACGCGGACTAAATGTCAGACTCGTATTTCCGGCAACCCGGAGGTCAGGGCCAGATTCCCAGTCCGGTGTACTGAGATTTTTTTCTCCAAGACTGTTTCCCACTCTTTCCTAAAGCGAATTCGGGTACATATCCTCTGAATTATTTTTAATCATCCTAAACTCATTAGTGTAACTAATACATTCGATTATCCTGGACAGGAGGTAAGACGTGGTGTAAAAACCAATATTAAGACCATACACAGCACCCAGTCCCCCGGCCGTTGCGAGGGCCTAGTCTCGGCAGATGGGATGGGAGCCGATCTCCCAGAATCCACGCACACAGCCTACTGATGACCTGTTTTTACCTGAGGGCGCTGGGAACCACGCGCGTTGGACAACATAAGCAACAGCGGCTTGCTCTGATTATTTATTTATTCCCGTCATTTTTATTTTACCAAAATGTGAAACCAGTTTGTTATCATCTTTTTAAATCTGAGTTCATATTATAATGTTTTTCCCCCCATCTAGTTTTAATAAACATTTAATATATTTATTTGAGTATATATTTTTAATATAAAAGAATGTCTTCCTAGTTGGTCTCCTTCGTAGCCTCCGACGAACTTGTTCCCTGAGCTACGCAGCAGCTAATGACAACCGTGAACAGATAGTCATGAGTTGTTAAAGTTATCTTGGTGTTGTCCAGTTGTGCACCCAGACATTGTCTTTGGGAGGGGCAAACAATCAAGATTGTGTTCAGAATTAAATTTAGAAAGGAGAGGAGGCGCTTAGCGGCCACATCTCCATAACCACTAACGGCGAAGATAATTTATGACTATTGAATGAATATAAATGTTATTTTATTTTAATTATTTTTATGGTAGCTTGGGTTAGCAATTTCAATAATGTGATTGAGTTTAGCTTGGATAAAAAATATCAAAGATATTTTTCCAGTATTTTTTCCAATTTTCAGTGCAGTCATATCGTGTGTAATTAATTGTTTGCTCAACAAAGTATTTCCTCTACAAACCAAGGCACTTAAATTAGTGTTTTACTCTAAGAGAATCATTGGCGGAACCCTAACTTATATGTCTATGGGAGAGGTCACATTTAGAAAAATAAAGAGTTTTGCTCCCCAACCCAAGGGGAAGTCCAATAATTCTTTACAGAAAAAAGTAAGAAAATCTGATCCACCTAGTATTCTGAGGAGTCTGTTTATCATTTGAAATTTAAAAAAATCTAGATGTTTCTAGAAGCTTGTCGGAATAGTCCTTGTCTGGAATTTTTTTTTTTAAATGGATGCTCTAGAAACTATATAGAATGGTTCTTACCTGAAGATTTTTTGGAAATTACATGCCCATAAAAGACATTTGGTATGTTCCTAATTTGGCAAATTTTGGAAAAATTAAATGCATTTCAAGATATTTTGTATGTTACGCTCCCAAAAAAAAATATTTAAAATTAAAATGCCTCTAGAACCTATTTGTAGTGGTCCTTTGCTGCCAAATTAAAAAAAAAATTAGAGGCCTTGAGAGGTAGGGGCAACTATCCTATTTACCTCCCCCTCTGGGTGCGTCACTGTGTAAAGTATTACCTACCTAAGTTGTGTGATTTTCTGGGGGGGGGGGAGGGCGGGGGATAGGATAGTATACATGCTCTTTAAGAACGCAGCACTTCAGTAAATGAACTGCATTTTCATATTTAATTCCATTGATCTTAATTTGAAACTCATTTTAAAAAGTGACATTTAATATTAGTACAATACTAGACTATCTAAAAAGTTACAACTTAAATGTAAATTGAAAATCCCATTTTCTGTTTTTGAAAACACGACAAAATGGCTCTGAAGTGATTTTCACAAACAGGCACTCATTTTAAATTTCATAGGTCAAGGATGACTTCAAAAATAGCAGCTTTCGGTGAAAATAATTTTTTTCTAGCGAATCTATAGCTTTTCTGCTGTGGACACAGAGCTAGTCTGTACGAGCATTATTTGTTTACATCACCATGGAAACACTAATTTGTGTATGATTGTATCTCTTGCTAAGAAAAATATTTATCTTTGGTTATAATAATAACTCAATTCCATCTTGAGTGGTTTGGAGCAACAAATATATAGAGAGCTTGGAAAGAGGTGGTTTTCACCGTGCTATGGAGGGGAAAGTTATGTTTTGATTAAAATTAAACACTGAAAACCTTAAATTTAAGAACAGTTTTTCTTTTTTTTTGCACCGTGTCTTAATAACCATTCGGTGATGTTTTTATGGGGGAGTTATGTTATATTAAGAGGAATTGTGCACGCATTTGCATGGATGGACAGTGGGAAACCGATTTGGAAGACTCCCTCAGTACACCCAATTGAGATTCGAACCTTAATCTCCCTGCCATCGACAATCTAGTCTATTACGAGAGTATCTCAGACAATGTGGCCACCCAAGCGGGTGATACGAAACTACTGAGATATTTCATTTAGTTTTCTTTAAATCAAAAAGCAAGTATGTTTATGTACAGTATATGTTTATTACTTCAACTATTTAAAAACCCGAAAAGGGATGAACAACGTGATTTTATTTCATATTCAAGAGTATGGGATTTTTTATAATCAGGCTATGTGTTTTGTTTGAATGGATAATAATAAATGTTGTATTTTCCAATTCATACATTTTAGTCTAACATCCTTCAAAACGTATTATCTTAAATTAAAGGAGGTAGAGAGAAGATGGCACAGAAACAGTTTGTGCTTGGGGTCTCCAACTGCTTAGTCCGATACTGCACGAGATGTAAGTCTGAGTGAGACGTGTAGCAATAAAATACACAGGGTTCGGCCAGACTGAGCGAGCAAGTGCGCGCGCTCGAGCCGGTACAGTCTAGTTTACAGGCGCTCGACATTATTGTATGTTGGTTCAATGAATGCTAGGAAAACTTCTCAATTTGACATGATATTTGACTTTTTTATAATTATCAATAGGCTTAGCACACTTGTTACTAACGGCCTAATCTAATTGGTAAGATCTCCTCGGTCCCGGCACGGATCTATCTGATCACCAAACCCTTCCTTCACCTCTGACAAGACTTCTTGTGAATGTGTGGAATGCCAGGCCTCCACCGTGGTTCAGATCCCACGTTAAACTGTAGGTCCTCCATTTCATCTCACAATCACCCTACCATTACACAGGGGTGCAGAATATGTTCAGAAATCCAATATTTCCTCAGAATATAACATTTTCAAACAAAAAAAAATCCCTGAAAACTATAGCGCTCAAAATAAAACATTGAATTTTTTTTATAGAGGCTGAAGGAAATAAGGATTATTACCTACTACAAAGTTTGGAAAATTCAAATCCAAACCTATTTTAATCATAGCTATTTTTATATTACCTACCTTATAAAAAATGAAGTTTTCTCCCATCTCCTTGTGTGCATTACATATTGTTATTAATTGTTCATTGATACCAGAAGGTTTACCGGTACTCACATTTAATTTAACATCTTGGTAGTAAGAGGCAATGGAGTGTAACTGTTGATTTTCAAAGACCTCTCGTTTTTTTCGTAGACTCGCCACTATTGCAAGATCGCTCACTATCAACCACACTAGGGGAAATACTATCACTATTTACCACAATGAGTTTTCCCTGATTACATAATTTACGTTTTACCAAACTTGCAATACTCCTTTTGATCCTTACTTCTACGTTTTTCTTGGGGATGTTTATTAGATACTTTATATCCGAGTTTATCACGTCTGCCACGCCATTCACAATAAGCACAGATGGCATAATAAACATTTGTTTCACTAAACCAGCTAATTTTTTTATAAACATTTATCTATTGTACAATGTACAAACCTTAATAGGTTCACTAAATACAGTTTCATGGCTACACAATTATTAAAATACGCATGTCACGAGTGTAAATATACTGTGCGCATATTGCCGTGTAATTTGGCCACGATATAAGAGTGACCCAATTCAAACTAAAATAAAACATCCCTCACCCTTCCCTGCCTGCCCGCCATAGCTACCAAACACCCGTGGTAGGGTAGGTGACTGATGACTCATCGCTAGGGGGCGGATTTATAGGCACTAAATTTTTTTTAAAAAAGGCAGGCAAATAGGCACTAAAAATCACAAAAATAGGAACATAAATAGGCATTAATAAATAAAAAGAGGCAATAAATAGGCACTAAAAAGAATAAATAGGCACATAGCTAGTCATAGTAATGCAAAAAAAGGCACCAAAACACTCAAAATTGTTATTATTCACTCTTAAAATCCAGCATACACTTTCCATAAACACATATTAATTACTATTAGAGTTAATTATCAAGTACTTCTCAAGATTTTCAGGTGTGAATTTAGTTATGTTGTCTGACAAAATGTTTTTAAACTGTGAGAAACTTCTCTCGACTTCACATGAAGTTATTGGGCAAAACTTCAGACAAGCTATCTCTGCTGAGATAAGATTGACTTCTGGGAGTGACTTATTTGGTTGTCCTTCAAAGATGTCTGCAATACTTGCCATCACTTTCCACCCAGTGTTTCACTGCAATACACTGTTAAATTTGTCGACGATAGCTGTGCCAACTGAGCCAGAAGCCTGATTCAGGTTTTCTTCTATTCCCCGCATTATCGTCACAACCTTTCACAAGAGGCAAATCCCTCGCCTCTAAAACTGTGATTGCTCCAGGAAGATTTCCAAAATTGCTTTTTACGTGTGCCAGATCCGTACTGCAACTTGAGCAGGAGATGGCAGCATTTGCTTCTGTAATGGCGACAGCTTGTTCTTCGTCAAATGTTTGGACTACCTACAAGCAAAACGGTTGGTATAGCAAAACTCACCATTCTTTCAATATATTGTGTTCTACAAGTATAACTTTTTTTTTCCAATAATGTGGATGGACAGGTGGAATCAATAAAACTAGTGGTAAGTGCTCACTGCAATTTTAATTTGGAAACACACCTAAAGATATTGTATTGTATAATACCTTTTGAATGTCACCCGGGTAATATGCATAGTACAACGCAGCATGAAGTCATGTACCCCAACAGGTTAACACTGGTTGTGGTGGCAAAGGTGTGTTGGTCAGGGCTGCCTTAAATGAGAAGATTCGTGATGGAGCCTTCAAAAACACTTTCTTGACTGTAGAAATAATAGCGTTAACATTTGTAATATGTGGTCTAATATCTTCTGCAACCCTATGAACAGCATGCGCCAGACAAGTCACGTGAATTAACTTGGTGTAGAATACTTTTAAGCTCGCAGCCGCTTTCAACAGGTCGGCCGTCAGAAATACCAAAAACCTTTCGTCGTTGTTTTCTGGTGGCCACAGGACACCTAATATAAACAAATTAACTTATTTATAATTATAATTTTTACAGGACTAACATTGCGAATCATTAAATTAACACAGTATATCTTGTGCAATATCATTATATACTTACGCAAAGCATCACGAACAACTATGGCAATTGTCGAGCTGTTGGTTGCCTCAAGCATCTTTGAAACAACCAAGTGAGGTTTCCCAGGACCCGTAGAGCTTAGTTTTCCAACCACAACATTTGCAACATATCTGCCACAGTGGTCAGTGGTTTCATCAACAGTAGCCCAGATGTATGATTCTCCAATATCTTCTCGTATTTTATCAACTGTCCTAAAAGAAATAAAAAGAATCTTTACTGTAAATAGTTTAAATTAATACAATTCAGTTAATATTTTTTAATGTCAGAAAGAAAAAACTGCTATTGTAAAAACTTACGGATAAATAGGTTGAATGCAAGTAGTGTTTCTCATAGTTGATTCATCTGGTATCTTCATGTTGGTATATTTGTTGAGAAAAGCATTGAAATCTGGATTCTCCAGCTTCTTCCAAGGAATATTTGCGGCTACCATCGCAGAGCACAAGTCAGCAGAGAATTGCTCTTGGGTTTTATTGGTATCGTTAACTTTAGGAAAAAATTGTTGAGATCCTGTTTTCTTTCCGGAATTCTTCATATGTATTGCAGTATTTTTGTGTTGTTCTAGGTGATACTTCTTCTCGCATTTTACCTAAATATTAAAAATGGAAATTTTAACCCAGTAATATATGTGGATTCTACAAATAAAAAGCATCACCTAACAAGAGAACTAAGATTGCTTTTTATTTTTGATCGTAATTTTACGCTTTGGTAAATATTTCCACTTTATCGTTGAAATCCTTCAATAAGAAATGAAACCTAGTTTGAACAATAGCAAATAATCCTGATTTATTTTTAAACAGTAGACAATATATTTAATAAAAACTTTGACTTTCAAAATTAATAATTTCATTTCCCCTATTGAAAAGATAACTTACCTCTTTGGAACCTGGCTGGCAAAAAATTATTTTGCCGTCCGTTGTGAAATTCCTATCACCATCAATCCACTGTTTGAATAATACACTTTTATACGACTTCTCTTTAGGCATTTTCTACGAGTTCAATAATTTACACTGAGTCCAATACAAAGAAATATTAATGAACAGATATGCACATCTAACAACAGCGTAATATACACAACCACTGAATGAACTGACACTGTTGTAAGCTAGAAGAAAATCTTTGTTGCCGGACTGACCAGTCTGAACCTATCAGACCACTGGACACATGAGTTTTTCCTACCTATCATGAGTATCCACGTGGAGTAACCTAAGGAGTGAAGGAGGAGGGGGAGGGGGTACGGGGCAGCCGCAAGTATTTAGAAAGAAAAAAAAGAGGGTGGGAGGAAGAGAGAGATAGAAAAAGGCACTTTAAGGCTCCCATTTGTAAAATAGGCACTAAACAGCGAAATAGGCATTTATAGGCACTATAAAAGTTATCACATTATCTTCGCAATCACCGAAAATAAACTTATAGTTCAAAAGCCTACTTTTCAAAGCATAAGGATAAAAATGTCATTTAGGGCAAAATCCGCCCCATACTCATCACTCAATCTCGCCTGATAATGTCAGTAGTGAATGTTATCGACCTTTGTTTTTCATACAAACGAAACTACCCTATCAGAACCAGAATGGACTAAAAACGTTAACAAAATTGTTGGACTTTTCCCTGCCACAAATTTCCCCAGGACTGCTTTAATTTCCCCCGAACCTCGTTCGCGTGTTCGGACATATTCTGCACTCCTACTATTACACATTAGGGTGAGTGCGTATAACCCAAATGGGTAGTAAGATGCTTTGCTGCTAGTATAATAATAATAATAATAATTTCTAAGATCATAAATATATATATATATATATAACTGATATGTTAAAATACTTCAATATTATGATCAAAGTAGGCCTTCGTAAATAAGAATCGCCATTAGCGTGGAGAGAGGATGAGAAAACCACAGTAATAAATCACTTGTCAAAAACCAACCTCAGTTCACTGAACCGAGATTAGAACCTTTGCCTCCTCGTCAACAACCATCGAGAGCTATCTCCTAATCACGCGCTCGCTCGCCAATTTGGCCACAAAGTCGCTCAGTCACTCGCTCGCACGCTTGTCAGTCTGGCCGGACACGGAGACGCGTAGCAATAAAATATACAGAGTGAGGTGGAAACAATTAAACGATTTATGTTGAGGAAAGGGATGGAAAACGTTTGGGGTTGGTCTGACGTCCAGTGGATCTCACTTGGGTGACATTATCTCCAAAAAATGAAAATACTATATTATATTATTTGGTTTTATTTAACTTGTGAATATTTAACCCTTTCAATTAAAGTGTTAATTTTCAAGTTAATAATCGTCTATTTATTTCAGTATATTGAGCTGGGAACACTAATGAATCATCCCACTGATAACAGTCAGGAGAATAAGGTGATATCTTCCTTGAATATTAATATGGCGCTATGCAGGCTTTTGTACAGAAATAAATTTATCAGCGTTCCGTCGCCGAACATACCCGACATATCTTCAGTACAGTGTGCTGCCAGCCAAGTCGCTCTATAGCAACGGTCCCCAAACATTTTTAATTGCGAACAGCCCCGAACAATGTCCTTAATTTGGAGTACCACCAAGATAATGTGGGATATTTAATATTTCGGTCCACTTTTAGTTGTGCCCAGGGCACAGACAAGTAAGAAACAGACGCTAAACCTTACAGGGGGTTTCGCTGCGCTCCTCTTGCCAGCTTGAGTCTTTCAACACTGGGCTTCGCTAGTGTCACTGCTAGGCGAGGATAGGACTAACCGCAGTGATCCTAGTGGTGAAGGACTCAAGCTGGCAAAAGGAGCACAGCCATTTTAACCTGGGGGTTGGGTGCCTGGGTATATTCTCTGTCTGTGGCCCAGAGATATAGTAACACAGATTCCACAGCTGTGTGAACTTTAATCGACGTTACCACCCCTTCACTCTCTGGAAACTCTGTTTTGATTTTGGTTAGACCTGGTCGTAAGCCAGTTAATAAGATTTGATGGGGTACAATATATATTTTTATTACTTTAATTTGCTTGTTTTGTTCGGCTTCTCGTGGCGTACTACTCGTAATAATTGTGCATACCACTGATGGTACATATGGTGCATACCACCATTTGATAACCACTGCTCTTTAGTATGATCGAAGTTTCAAAGTGCGTCTCAGATGGTAAAGATAGTTTCCTGATAAGTTGGATATCAACAAAGGACTAACTAATAAGAAGGAGCTACCTACCCACTACGTTTAACTGTGATGCTGTACAGCAACACAACCCCTGGTATATCCCTCCGCCCTCCTATACCAGTTAGTTGACATTATCAAGAGTCTCTTTATTAGACTCATTCATGTCAACAAACTATTAGATGCGACCCACCCTCCCTACGTCCCTTAATCAGGTAGACAGACACACTCTGTTAACACGGATTGGAAACATCCTTCTCCATGACAACGACCTTTCAGATCTAGTTAGACTCTGATAGGTGCACGGAGAACCAACATTTAGATTGCACCCACTGGCAGCGTTGTGAAGCCATCATTCCTACAGAGAGACAGACACATTCTTATTGATTGATTTATCATGTTTAGAGCATGGTAACTAGTTTGTTTTACTTTCTCTTCTAGGTCAACTACCCACAGGCACTGTCACCAATCTGGTCATATTACTCTTTATAGTCAATAACCCCCTCTCTACTACCCACAAGAACTATCACCAGGCTGGTCATATTATTCTTTATAGTCAATAACCCTCTCTCTACTACCCACAAGAACTACCACCAGGCTGGTCATATTATTCTTTATAGTCAATAACCCTCTCTCTACTACCCACAAGAACTACCACCAGGCTGGTCATATTATTCTTTATAGTCAATAACCCTCTCTCTACTACCCACAAGAACTACCACCAGGCTAGTCATATTATTCTTTATAGTCAATAACCCTCTCTCTACTACCCACAAGAACTATCACCAGGCTGGTCATATTACTCTTTATAGTCAATAACCCTCTCTCTACTACCCACAAGAACTACCACCAGGCTGGTCATATTATTCTTTATAGTCAATAACCCTCTCTCAACTACCCACAAAACTACCACCAGGCTGGTCATATTATTCTTTATAGTCAATAACCCTCTCTCTACTACCCACAAGAACTACCACCAGGCTGGTCATATTATTCTTTATAGTCAATAACCCTCTCTCTACTACCCACAAGAACTACCACCAGGCTGGTCATATTGTTCTTTATAGTCAATAACCCTCTCTCTACTACCCACAAGAACTACCACCAGGCTGGTAATATTATTCTTTATAGTCAATAACCCTCTCTCTACTACCCACAAGAACTACCACCAGGCTGGTAATATTATTCTTTATAGTCAATAACCCTCTCTCTACTACCCACAAGAACTACCACCAGGCTGGTAATATTATTCTTTATAGTCAATAACCCTCTCTCTACTACCCACAAGAACTACCACCAGGCTGGTAATATTATTCTTTATAGTCAATAACCCTCTCTCTACTACCCACAAGAACTACCACCAGGCTGGTCATATTATTCTTTAGAGTCAATAAACCTCTTACTACTACCCACAAGAACTACACCAGTTTGGTCATATTACTCTTTATAGTCAATAACCCTCTCTCTACTACCCACAAGAACTATCACCAGGCTGGTCATATTATTCTTTATAGTCAATAACCCTCTCTCTACTACCCACAAGAACTACCACCAGGCTGGTCATATTATTCTTTATAGTCAATAACCCTCTCTCTACTACCCACAAGAACTATCACCAGGCTGGTCATATTATTCTTTATAGTCAATAACCCTCTCTCTACTACCCACAAGAACTACCACCAGGCTGGTCATATTGTTCTTTATAGTCAATAACCCTCTCTCTACTACCCACAAGAACTATCACCAGTTTGGTCATATTACTCTTTATAGTCAATAACCCTCTCTCTACTACCCACAAGAACTACCACCAGGCTGGTCATATTATTCTTTATAGTCAATAACCCTCTCTCTACTACCCACAAGAACTATCACCAGTCTGGTCATATTACTCTTTATAGTCAATAACCCTCTCTATACTACCCACAAGAACTACCACCAGGCTGGTCATATTATTCTTTATAGTCCATAACCCTCTCTCTACTACCCACAAGAACTATCACCAGTCTGGTTATATTACTTTTTATAGTCAATAAACCTCTCAATACTACCCACAAGAACTATCACCAGTTTGGTCATATTACTCTTTATAGTCAATAACCCTCTCTCTACTACCCACAAGAACTACCACCAGGCTGGTCATATTATTCTTTAGAGTCAATAAACCTCTTACTACTACCCACAAGAACTATCACCAGTTTGGTCATATTACTCTTTATAGTCAATAACCCTCTCTCTACTACCCACAAGAACTACCACCAGGCTGGTCATATTATTCTTTATAGTCAATAACCCTCTCTCAACTACCCACAAGAACTACCACCAGGCTGGTCATATTATTCTTTATAGTCAATAACCCTCTCTCTACTACCCACAAGAACTACCACCAGGCTGGTCATATTATTCTTTATAGTCAATAACCCTCTCTCTACTACCCACAAGAACTACCACCAGGCTGGTCATATTATTCTTTATAGTCAATAACCCTCTCTCTACTACCCACAAGAACTACCACCAGGCTGGTCATATTATTCTTTATAGTCAATAACCCTCTCTCTACTACCCACAAGAACTATCACCAGGCTGGTCATATTATTCTTTATAGTCAAAACACCTCTCTCAACTACCCACAAGAACTATCACCAGTCTGGTCATATTACTCTTTATAGTCAATACACCTCTCAATACTACCCACAAGAACTAACACCAGTCTGGTTATATTATTCTCAATAGTCAATAAACCTCTTACTACTACCCAAATGCGTTCACTTCTCTTTGTGATTGTTTGTGGTCTTTGAAATTCCTGGCGTTTCTTGCTTCCTTTGTAATGTATCGTCTTTGGTTTGTTTGTTTTGTGATTGCATTGTATCTGCGTTTGTTATTGTGAGTTAGAATATTTTAACGGGCTTCATTTAAGGTTTGATTTTATATTATATTCGTAAAAATGCCTAAAATAGTGATTATCTTTGATAGAAAGAAAGAATTTGTAAGTGATGGTTTTTGAGGTTTTTGATTAAAATATGAATATCTTAATGTGTAAATTTTGCAACATTTGTATTGACTGCCAGGGAAGAAACGTGCTGGAAGCATTGTAATGAAGCTTCACACAAGTCAAATAAATCTCCTTTTGTATTGGGTTCCAATAAAAGACAATTATCTATTTTAGAAACCATAGCTTCTTCAAAGAGATGGCCAGATGATAAAAAGGAATTTATTTGCTCAACAACTCAACCGTTCATGTCAGCAAATATCCCACTTGAAAAACTAGACAATCAAGATTTTCTAAAATGTATGTTAAAGGTGAATTTGACTTTATGTTAGCAATATTAATTTTTATTATGCTTACCTCTTTAAAATAGTTTAATTTTTCTAGTTAAATATTTGTCTGCACTAGGCCCACTAGCAAATTATTCCATATTTAGGCCCACTAATAAATATTAATGAACCTTATTGTAGACCTACTTTCATTTTAGAAGGATACACTAATATATATATATATATAAGATTAAAGCTATGTTTTACTTTTTAAATTTAACGGTGACCTTCCAAAAGCTGAAACCCTCAGGCAAAACTATGTTCCCCAAATCATGGAAGAGAGAGAAAAAATTATGGACAGCGTAAAAGACAAAGAATTGCAATTTTATGTGACGAGACGACTGACCGCAAGGGACAATGTATATTTATTGTATTGATACAAACTTTGGGTCCAAAAACAGAAGAAAAATTGTTTGTCGGTAGTGTCAAAAATTGAAGCAGACTACTGCCACACAAAGTGCAAGAACTCTTGTCGATACACTTAGAAAATTTGAAATTGTGTATGACGTATATTCCATTCACGATAGGTTTTACCTGGATGACAGTTCGAAAATCATATGTTTAGGTTTTGGGTTGCCAACACTTGTAAAAGATCACAGTTTTGTTATAAATGTAAAGATCTTCAATTACCTGTTATATATTATAATTAAAATAACGTAAACTTAAGTTTTCTCATAGTATTTCATTTTTTTAAATAATTTATTTTTATCCAACTCGAAACAATATTTTAAACATAATTAAAAGTACTTATTTTTCGTTTTGGAACGTTACTGATTTTGTGTAATATATGCACACATCAATATATTTTATTACAGGCATCGTATTTATTTGTAAAAGAGAAAATTGTTGTAATTTTTTTACATACAATTAATGATTTTATGATTTTTTTTTATCGTATTTTGAAATATTTAACTGAATAAAATATTTTCATCAACTGCGTATCTGTATCATTGTAAAAAACTTGTTTACCGTTATTTCAATCACATGGTTTAGATTCGTCAGTGGCCATTTTGAAACTATGTTCGTAAAGTTTTTGTGAAAGTGGTATTAATATTTTTTTAAGGGGAATAAAACTATAAATAAACTTTGTGCCCGACCTCAAATAAATATATAAATAATATTGGCCTAAATTACTGTGGTTAACTATCACATTAATATATTACCATCTGTTTTCATTAGTCATCCAAGTGATATATTTCAGCTGTTGGCGTAGTGATATATTAGGGATTACTTCTAGTAACATTTCGAGCTGTCATTCAGGTAAACTTAGCTCGTGAATGCCTTATAGTTGCTATTGTAACAGACAGTTCTCGTTATATGATCACTTTGTTGTTTCACTCAAAGTCATTTTGAATTAAAGTATTTTACATGTTCAATGTTGGGCACACAAACTGAATATTGTTCAGTAATTTTGGGCATTAGCACTACCAGAATTAGATGAGTGTATTTCCCAGACTAAGCTGGCTTTCCGAAACGCCCGAAAAAGTAAACATTATTACGTGGCTTTTCAGAGAGATAGATTTGAAAATGGACAAAAATGTGCTAAACTTTTTCTAATCCCAGTTCTTACAAATTGAAATTAGTGGTACAAACCCGTTCTTTACATCAATGAATACTTGTTTGACCTATTAGAATATTTTTGATCCAGAGATGAAAACACTGCTACCTTGAATTATTTCAAAACCATGTCTACGGTCACCTCACACAAGATTCAATGCCAGGCCTTGTTTTTAAAAGTGCATGGTGCTGATCCTGTAGATCTTTTGAAGCTGTTGGAAAGCTCAAACTATCCATTAAGTCATAAAGTCTATGGTAAGATATTTTCAAAATTCCTTCAAGCTTATAACAGAAAGAACTTTCACAAAAGGGGTGGGAAAACATGTTGAAGATTTTCTCAAATAAGATGGAAGCTGAATTGAAGAGCAGATTTCAAGCCTTACGCAATCAATGTAAAACAAAATTGACTAATTTGTATTTAACAGAACTTTCAAAAATTTTCTTTGAAATAATCGGGCAATTATATGATGTGCGCTTTGTTGTTTCAAATGTGGTGAGTAGTGAACTTCAAAAAATGTCACAAAAGTTTCCATTTGAGAGCTCTGTTGACAGTAACTTGTGGGCTACTGTGCTTATCAAAATATGATAACACATTATGGAACAGTGAAACAAAGTGAATGAATTGTCATTTCTTAGTAGCCTAACCCAAGAACATAAATCTTTTACCCAAAACAGATTGAGGGCTTTCTGAGTTCCAATAGGAAATGTTGATAGTGAAAGGGCTTTTTCTGCATACAACAGTCTATCTGACAAACGCACAAATTTCAAGATAGAAAATACTGAAATTATGTTGACTTCTTGTTTTGCTGAAAGAAAAATCTTGTATTAGACGAAGTAGAGATGTGTTTAATATCAATTATTTATGAAATCCACTGTATTGAAAGTGAATATATATAAATATTATGTTTACAATTTTAATATTTGGCTCAACGTAAATAATTACCTGACAATAATGTTTCAAATTTTCTCAGAGTGTATATGTTTTTTATATCATTTGAATTGTATACTATGATACTATCTTATATTTAATAATATTTGACCAATAGACAATGTAAATATTGACATAGATCTTGACTTATTTTGTAGGTCTGTAAAAAGAATACACTTTAGGGCAGTGGTTCTCAAACTGGGGTACGCGTTCCCCCAGGGTTACATGGGCACCTTTCAGGGAGTACGCAAGCAGCTCTCAAGGGAAAGTTGGCAAAATGACAAGAGACTTAATGGGAAACCCTAATTGTTGGCTTTTACCGTTATTTGGTTGTTATTTCCACCATCTTTTTTCCCATATTTGCTCTTGGCTGGCAACAGATTTTTGAGAATTTTCAACCCTCTACTTGATACCTTCCACGTTATCAGTTATCTTGCTTGTATCTAGAGTAATTTGAGCACATTTCCTGAACAGTATCGACTTTGTGACATTTTTCTCTCAACGATACTACTCAAACTCGCAAAGCAGCTGTAGAGAAATATTGCGGTGATGTGTATATATTAATTAGTTACAATCTATTTGTGTTTATGTATTATACATCGCCGTTTTCACAACATTGTTACTCAAACATATAATGCGTGTTAGAGTGGCTTTCCAAACGAAATTATCTTGCTCGTTTGTATGAAATAAAACAAGAAGTTAGAGTTTTCCTCTCTGACAGCAAGCGTGAGTTTAGTGACAGATTTACAAATGAGCACTGGTTGTGCAGGCTAGCTTTCATGGTTGACGTATTTCAGCGACTGAATGAGCCGAATAAAGGTCTGCAGGGTAAACACACAACACCCTTCATGGTTCATGACACAACTGTAATTCTTTCCGTCTTTAGAAAATTTAGTAGAAGAAAATGACTTGAGCTTCATGATTTTGTTGTCAACGACATAAGAGATTGTCTGGATTTGATTGAAGACTCAAGACCCTTTTTCTACAGTGGAGGACTCCAGTCTACCAAACTTCTTTTCAACGAAAGAAATTATTGAACTGTCCTGCGATGAAACCCTCAAATCCAGTCTCAAGAAAACTTCTTTGGCAGACTTTTGGTTGCAAAGGCTGAATGAGTTTCCTCATATCGTGACTATGCCATCAACCTTTCTCGACAACATATCTCTGTAAGAGTGGTTTTTTATCTATGGTATCTAAAAAATAAGTACTGAAATAGGCTAAATTTGGAGCCGGACATCCGCTTGAAAGTTTCAACTGGACAACCAGACATCAAAAAGTTGTGCCAAACCATGCAGCCATACCTTCTCACTGAAAAACTTTGGGATTTATAATATATCAGCTCCGGAATTACAATTAAAATTTTGATCTAAAAATATTGTGTTTAGGTTTACTTTTTTTCTTTATTTTTGAAGAAGATGCATAAACTTTTCTACAGACTTTTTACATAAACATCGTGTTTTTTTTTAACTTATCATTACGGTTCTCAATAAGCGATAATGTTAAGACTATAATAGTAGGATTTTCTCTAAATAGCTTTGTCACATTTGAAATATTTTGATTACAGATATTTTTTTCCAATAGATTAAATAGATCAATAATATACCTTGTGGTCATAATTTGTTTAAACCGGTAATTTGGAATTTTATTAACTTGGGGTATATTAAACTTTTAGTCATGGTCAAGGAGTCCACTTTAAAAAGTTTGAGAACTGCTGCTTAAAGGGTTGGCAAGTCTACAAGTTTCTTTACTGAAATAATTTAAACTGTAAGTATAATATAATGTGAAAAATAAATGTTTTTCATGAATTTCCCAGGTGTTATAAAACCATTTTTACACGATTTTTTTTAAATTTTTTTGTTTATTTATGAAGGCATTCAAATTTTTTATAACAAAATTTCAAATATTTATTTACCATAATATAGGGTATATATCTATAACCCCTCTCACCACTACCCACACGCATTGTCAATATTCTGGTAGAATAATTACTTGTTATCTTAGTTAATGGTGTCGTTTAGTTGGATTTAGAGTATTAGTAGGACGCTGATAACAAACATCTCCAAGCAAAACATAATAAAAGGCGGTATTATTTACCATTGTAGCTACCAGTTATTTCTGAGACAATCCCTGAAAGTCCCTCACTCCCCCCAAATTAACCCTTTGTCTCTCACTCTCTCCATGAGAACCTCAACACCATGCGTCTGGAAGAGGAGGGGAAAGAATTAACCGACCCTTCGATAGACTATCTTATTAGTATTATTTTATAAGTATTTATAACAGCTATTAGAAATAACAGTTGAGAATAAAATGAGCCAACCTTTGAATACGCGAAAGTGAAAGTAGTAACTTCTCTAAGTCAGGTTAGGTTAGGTCTTCCTGTGAAAATTGTATTGTACCCAGTACATGGTTCAGTCGGCCATGATTTGAATCATGGCCTTCCCATCCTTTACAAACCAGTCTAGACGAGCACTAAAAGTGCCTTCACCGTGAAGTCAGCGTTGCGCGTATTTAATTATATGTTTGCTCCCTGCCGCAAATAACCCCGCTTTTGTTAGTGCCTATAAAAATGTCAATGAATAATACTTGAGTCAATTTCGACACGTGTTTCTGATACCTTCGAATTAAATGTTCTGGCTACATCAGTGCACTCTAGTAGTATTGTCTGATACTATTAGATGCGGAGAGGCTTGAAGATATCAAGAGTAGGCTGTTTATATATAACACGCTTGTTAGATCCGTCAATAAGTTTGATAAATTGCGTATTTAAAGTTTATTGTAACCCGGATCGGTGGCCACATGGTCTAAGGTGCTACTCTTGCAGTATACCAAACTGCCGATGACGAAGAGATCGTGGTTTGAATCTCAGTTGGTTGTGTGAGGGTGGTTTTACCAAAATGGATTTACACTCTCCTTCCACGCAAATGCGGGTACACTTCATCTAGCTTATAACCATAAAGCCATAAGCATAAATAGTACATAAGCGTATAGCCCGAACGGGTAGTAAGACGTGGTGCTAAAAGGAATTATTGTCTAAACACGCAGATTATATAAGCACCAGCAGGTACAGCGGATATAACATCTGCACCATCTTAGCTGGTTTGCTGGTGATGGGAAGGCTTAGGTTCAAATCCCTGATGTGGGCACTTATTTTTATTATTTCACCATCAATCCTTTAAAATGTGATTACATTTCCTCTGAAGTTCTAAACTTTTTCATCTAATCAGTCCTACCATTTAACTGTAAATATGCGGTTAGCCAGGACGACTTGGGAGATATAGCGTAGCAAGCGTTTAATGTTATATATTTATAATACTATACTCTTATTAGTTAATAAAAATGTTGATTATTATAATGAATAATCTTTAAATAAATATAATTGTTAGTATAGAACAAAATAAAGTCGTGAAACCTAATTTTATAAATTGGAACAATAAAATGTGTAGTTCATAACATTATGAATAATTATAGTTATTTTTATTTATAGTGAGATTCCGACTATCCTGATGTCTTTGTTGCATGAAATATTTTTTCATCAATTATATTACATAGTTCATTAATTTGATGTATATTATTTACTTTTTTTTATAAAAATAATAACTTTTCAACAACCTATAATTTGTTTCCAAGATTCACTACACTTTGTGAGAGAGTCTGGACGATTGTGTCTTGCCAATTATTTGATTAATGTTACTACAAAATTGATAAGAAATATTTTTCTTAAGGAGCACACCTAAATTTGCAATTTATTGCATAAAAATATAACCATACTATATAAATATCAAGGAGCCCAGTCTAACAATAGACCTAATATAAAATTCAGACCTCATACTTACATAATGAAGAATAAAAGTAAAAAAACAACAACAATACAGTCAACTCTCGATTCTAGATCTTTCACGGTTCCCTGTAAAGGGTCGTTATTTCGAAGGGGTCTTTATTGGAATTTTAACAGATTTTGTTCCACCCGTGACCTTCATACGAAAAAATTGCATTTTTTAGACACAAATAGCGGGGGTAATCAAAAATCGTTCACAAAATCCAACCAAAAACGTAACCAAATCAAAAAATGTTAAACAATAGCATTGGTCGTCAAAAATTGTTCACAAAATCAAACCAAAATAGTAACCAAACTGAGAATCGAAATAACAATGGCAAAATCAAGCCTGGCGCGTGATGTAGCAGCAGTCGCGCGCGGGGAAACATTGTCTTGCTTGTGTGAGGGGGTGGACAGAGTCAATTGCTATTGGCTGGCATTGATGAGGTGGTGTCTATTTTTATACCTGACCCACCTTAGTTACTAGTAAGCGTCACAAAGATAATTGCAATGCAGCGACCTAAATAAATGCAACAAACACATTTTACAGCCGATTTCCTTAAACTTTTCAACTTTTTTTCACATATTTTTCACGGTTCCCCAAAAAAGGGTGGTTACTTAGAGAGGGACGCTATTCCCGGGTCGTAGAATCAAGAGTTGACTGTAATTGACTATTTAAACTTGTTTTCAGCTGTTATTCTTTGTATTATCTTATCTTAATTTTCGTACAATCATTTTTTTATATCTCTCTGAATCTGTTGGGGTTTGTTTAAAGATATCATCCCAATTTTTACAGAAAGTTGGATTGAGTGTCATTTATTAATTTTCTCACGTTATAAATTACATATTATTCCAATTAATTCAACAAGATGTTCATTGGAGTTGAATATTTGGAATATTATTTCAGTAATTTCGAGATTTTAAAATAACCTTTATACTTAAATAATGTGTTTTAAATTATAGCTAGCCTTTGATTTGTTCAAGTTTGTTATAAATACCAGATATAAGTAGATTTGAGCAAATAAAAATAACAAAAGTAGTATCTATAAAGTCAGCCTTATGTCCACATTGAGGTATGTCACAAATTTTACATATACATCTCTTTTCACAGTGTTGCCATGTTTGTTTTATTTGATTATTTGAGCAAATATATAGTCATCTGATTGAAGATTCTTATCCCTAA
>JBCFYV010000003.1:8536154-8643654 GCA_039000515.1 Timema cristinae
TAATGTCCCCCATCCACATTTGAAATAAATAATAAATCCACCTGATTTTTATTAATAGCCTTAGTTATCTTTAAAAGAATATTTCCTCTTGGTAGCCATACACATTAATAGATACATTATTTTGTTTATCAAGCTTAGCTATTTGTGGTATTTGCACAGGGTATTCAATACCATCCATATTCAGTTTACCTTCCTATGATATATACTTATTCACTCGACCAGAGTTCTTGTCAGCTGGGTATATAAATGATAGCACAGATCAAAGCAAACATTTACTGTCAGCATTTCTTATATTAATTAAGGAATGTTTATTTCTAAACTCTTCTGGTAATGGAATATAGCTGGAAGCAGCCAAAGGAACATATTTAGCTAGTTTAAGTTCTAAGTATTTCACACGGTCCTCAGACCAACCACTTACTTTGTGGTGGAAAGAAGAAGCTGCTTCAATCATGTAAGTGTATGCATCCTCAATCTGTGATTTTAATTCGTCAGGACTTAGAGTGACGATACACTTACTGCGAAAGTAAAGAGTGATTGTTTCTCCTCCCTCCCCTCCAAAGCGAACGTACTCTACACATGCAGATGTATACCATTTTAGAATACTGGGGCAGATCTGGGGTGGATTTGAGCCAGATCTGGGGAAAATCTGGCATTCCCAGATCTGGCCAATTCCGCTCCTGGGCCAGATCTGTCATTTTTTCACATGGGTCCGTAACTGACACCTCTGTATGTATGTATGTATGTATGTATGCACATGAATCTCATTAAGTCTGTCTTAATTTGTAGAGTTCCTCAGGTATAATTTCAACAAATTTAGGGAAGAGAAAGAGGTAGGTGGGTAACAAAGTCTGGGGGGTGTTTCAACCCTGATCCCCCTCCCTTTGGCTGCGCATTATAATTATGTTAAAAGGAAATATGGACAAAATGCAAAGCTCTATTCACAGACACAGGCTCCCTCTGCTACTAACTGAAAACAGAAAATGTGTATGTGGATATGTTTGATAATATAGACAGATTCGACACTTCAGACTATCCAGACACACATTTTATACACAGTGAGTGCAATAAAAAAAGCTCTGGGTGAAATGGAAGATGAGATGAAAGGAGAGTGTATTCGAGAGTTTGTGGGGCTTCGACCAAAGCTTTACTCCATTCAAAAGGAGAGTCTTGAGGAGATAAAAGTAGGTAAAGGTGTATCAATAACAGCTTTCAAAAAGAAAATTAAACTTACCCATTATAAAAACGGTTTAAAACAGGGGATCTTACATTACGCCAATATGGCCATGATAAGAAGTGAGAAACACCAATTTTACAGTATCTCCTTGAATAAACTTGCACTTTCTCCTGGAGATGACGAACGCTATATTTTAGATAATGAATGCGACACACTTGCATACGGTCACTACAAAATAAGACAAATGAGTTCATCAATGGAGACATAAAAATAATTCATTATTTAGGTTTTGTATGTAAGTAAATTGAAAAGGAAGTTTGTGTATTAACCTTTGTAGTAAATATTTTTACTATATTAAAAGCTAGAGTGCTTGTGAATATCGTGGCTTGTTTCATCAGGTGAAAAAGCACGGCTTTATCAAAATTAAATAGTTTAGTCAAAATTAGTTATAAGTGGGGGGTGACGTTACTCGCTTCCTCGCAAGGCCTCCTGGGAAACGTTTTAATAAACGGCTAAACGAGTAACACCCAATACGTAATAATATTATAGTAAAATATTTGTGATTTATAAAAGTTTGATAAAATTAATGGTTTAACTATTTTTATAAGCACCTGTTTACCCCTTATTCCCCTCCCCAAATATTTTTCCTGATACGCCACTGATCAATGCTATTCTTATTGGAGAAAGTGACCCACCACATTCATTGTGGTGGATCAAACAGTTATAACCTTTTGGCAGAACTATCATTTTAACCACTACTAATATCACAGTTTGAGTCCTGGTATAAGTGTACTGAGGTTCTTTCCGGTAGTGGGACTGTCACAGTTTGAGTCCTGGTATAAGTGTACTGAGGTGCTTTCCATTAGTGGGACTGTCACAGTTTGAATCCTGGTATAAGTGTACTGAGGTTCTTTCCGGTAGTGGGACTGTCACAGTTTGAGTCCTGGTATAAGTGTACTGAGGTGCTTTCCGTTAGTGGGACTGTCACAGTTTGAATCCTGGTATAAGTGTACTGAGGTGCTTACTGGTAGTGAGACTGTCACAGTTTGATCCTGGTATAAGTGTACTGAGGTGCTTACTGGTAGTGAGACTGTCACAGTTTGAATCCTGGTATAAGTGTACTGAGGTGCTTTCCGTAAGTGGGACTGTCACATTTGAATCCTGGTATAAGTGTACTGAGGTGCTTTCCGGTAGTGGGACTGTCACAGTTTGAGTCCTGGTATAAGTGTACTGAGGTTCTTTCCGGTAGTGGGACTGTCACAGTTTGAGTCCTGGTATAAGTGTACTGAGGTGCTTTCCGTTAGTGGGACTGTCACAGTTTGAATCCTGGTATAAGTGTACTGAGGTTCTTACTGGTAGTGGGACTGTCACAGTTTGAATCCTGGTATAAGTGTACTGAGGTTCTTACTGGTAGTGGGACTGTCACAGTTTGAGTCCTGGTATAAGTGTACTGAGGTTCTTTCCGGTAGTGGGACTGTCACAGTTTGAGTCCTGGTATAAGTGTACTGAGGTTCTTACTGGTAGTGGGACTGTCACAGTTTGAATCCTGGTATAAGTGTACTGAGGTTCTTACTGGTAGTGGGACTGTCACAGTTTGAATCCTGGTATAAGTGTACTGACGTTCTTACTGGTAGTGGGACTGTCACAGTTTGAGTCCTGGTATAAGTGTACTGAGGTTCTTACTGGTAGTGGGACTGTCACAGTTTGAGTCCTGGTATAAGTGTACTGAGGAGCTTACTGTAGTGAGACTGTCACAGTTTGAATCCTGGTATTAGTGTACTGAGGTTCTTTCGGTAGTGGGACTGTCACAGTTTGAATCCTGGTATAAGTGTACTGAGGTTCTTACTGGTAGTGGACTGTCACAGTTTGAATCCTGGTATAAGTGTACTGAGGTTCTTACTGTAGTGGGACTGTCACAGTTTTAATCCTGGTATAAGTGTACTGACGTTCTTACTGGTAGTGGGACTGTCACAGTTTGAATCCTGGTATAAGTGTACTGAGGTTCTTACTGGTAGTGGGACTGTCACAGTTTGAGTCCTGGTATAAGTGTACTGAGAGCTTACTGGTAGTGAGACTGTCACAGTTTGAATCCTGGTATAAGTGTACTGAGGTTCTTTCCGGTAGTGGACTGTCACAGTTTGAGTCCTGGTATAAGTGTACTGAGGTTCTTTCCGGTAGTGGGACTGTCACAGTTTGAGTCCTGGTATAAGTGTACTGAGGTTCTTACTGGTAGTGGGACTGTCACAGTTTGAATCCTGGTATAAGTGTACTGAGGTTCTTACTGGTAGTGGGACTGTCACAGTTTGAATCCTGGTATAAGTGTACAGACGTTCTTACTGGTAGTGGGACTGTCACAGTTTGAGTCCTGGTATAAGTGTACTGAGGTTCTTACTGGTAGTGGGACTATCACAGTTTGAGTCCTGGTAAAAGTGTACAGAGGAGCTTCTGGTAGTGAGACTGTCACAGTTTGAATCCTGGTATAAGTGTACTGAGGTGCTATTTACAAAACATGTTTCACTCTCTCTATTCATATGCGCAACATATCCACTAAATTCATCCTTTCCATCCTTTCCTTCACAACCTGTCAGTTTAAAACATGGACAGTACGGGACGGCAATAAGTTGTAGAGCTCACAAAAGCTTGAAACTGCTGCCAGTTGCGGGGGAACGTCAGAAATGGTGTTTAGTCGCTTGTTGTTCCCAAGGTTCTGGTCTCCCGCCCTCCCCCCTGACCCACCCATTACCCCTCTTCCCACCCCACCCACGGAGAGCTCATACTCACTTCCTTGTAGCTCCCAATCAAAGCTTTTTAAAAATTGAAGACGAGGAAAATGTTCTCAGCCAAACAAAAAAATACTTGGTCCGACATCGAGGCTTCGTGAACATGGCTTGTAAATTATATTTCACGCTCAGACTTAACATGTTGCTATCGTATCGCTGAGCACGCCGACTTTGGTGTCAATCTCGTCTAGTATTATTTCTGGTGATGTTAAGGTTTGATCACCGGATAGCTTGAAAAGGTTTTCTTCAATTGTTTCCTATGCTTCTTCCACGTGAATTCGGGTACATTTATTGTAAATACTACCTTTCTAATTCCCACTCTTTTAGTGTAAATGTTCAACTAACCTGTAAGACGTGGTTAAAAAAGAAATTCTCGCCTCTAGAACAAACAAAGTATCCAGTGATCGAACTCCAACCTCCCGGTTACCAGGAGAAAGGAATATGTTCCAGATTGATATTTCCTCCCTGTACTCACGTGTGTGAGTCACTCCGGCTGTCAGGAGGACACAAGGCAGGGGTGGAGGGAAGGGGCCCTTTTCACGGAATGTTCTGACACGGTCCATCTTAACAAAATATTATATATATTGTGCTAACCATAGATAGGGAGATAAATGGATCGATTAAAGCTGTTACTCAGGGGTTCTTAACCGGGGTAGGGGGTGTGGGACTCGATTGGCTTACATTACAGCCATTACTGTCCCCAGCCTGTGGTCTGGGTCAGTATCTCCTTAGAGCCATCTATTTTCCACTACCGGCTGACCAGGCCTGTCGTAGTTTTGTGTGCCTTATAATCTTCAGACTAGAACATGCACAACATTTAATCCTCGGACGTTAATTCTTCCCTCTTAAAGAATAAACAAAATTTCCCCAAAGATAAATTTTCTGGGCATGCCGGGAGATGAACCCGAGACCCTTAGCTGAGTAAACAGACACGTTATCGATTAATCTAAGGTGTCGGATGGGACTCGATCTCTGAACCATTTAAAATCAAAGTTGTTAGATTAGAATAGCTATCACCGCTATTAATACGGGCCTTCCTAATCCCTAGCACATTAGAGTACAGGTAGACCTACAACCCGAACGGGTAGTAAGACGCGGCCGTTTATTTCAGTTAGGTATAACCAAGCTATTTACATATTTTGAGTTCATACTGGAACCTAACAGGACTAGTGATTATGATTATGATGATTGACAAAGGGAATATGGGGACATATTGGAAAATCCCTCTGGGGTCTGTAAATTGTGAAAAGGTTAAAGTAAGATCTCCTGGGTTAATCGTTTGACATTACGCTTTAAAAATAACGATTATTTTATTTTGATTAATTAAAATACACGCCGTTTGAAAATGTATCGGCTATAAACGCTGAGTATTCATAATTTGACTAAATGTACGATAAGTTCCGCATCCCTACCATAATGGGATGATGACCAATTTTGATCAAATGCTCGGTGATTCGTTTGAAGAACGGAAAATACTATTGTATCACTCCCGACACACCCGACTAAGATTCGAACACACTAGTGACTCCAAAGTGGGATGGACGCCAGTTGAGGTCCGTGTTTATACAGTTCCTGATGGGACAACATAAAAATATGTCGCTTCAATAAAAACGCTTAGATCAAATTTCTATTCATTGTAACCTTAACCATTTTTATACATCTGTCATGTTCATAAAGTAGTTCCATCAAGACTTAGCATTTTACTATATTTTCAGGTATTAATGTACTAATCTCGCTAATGAGCTAGGGATGAGAAAGGTTGTATCTAGAAGAAGTGTATCCGCATGCTCTTGGAGAGAGAGAGTGGAAAACCATTTAGGAAAATCCGCTCTCTATTGACAGAGTGACGCCTTAGCAGGTTTTTATAATCAAATTCCTCAAAGCTCATGACAAGTATTCAAGAGCTGTTATTACTAGGCCTATGTGTACTGAATGTTCCAAGTGATGCAATATTTTATTTATTTATTATAATCAAAATATGTTTTATGTAATAGAACTTCAAATATACGATCTTAACTCGAATCCCTTTCGATCCCCTCTTAAAGGTTCGAGAACCCAGTCGAGATCATATTGTTTCACTAGTAGTAGTGTGGGTGTTTATATTCATACTCTGACTATGTCATTGTTTTGCTAGATGTAATATTGACAGCTAGACGTGCACGGTTTCACAAAATGTTTAGTGTATCCATATCAGCTTTCACAAAGATTGGTATCGTCTCCTAAATTCCTCTAAACAGCTGAAAATAAGACACAATATTGGCGGTTTTGTTGTCCAAATATCTGCTTGCAGATAGCCAAACTATGGTCCAATTTCTAAAAGAAAGACCTTTTAGAAAAAAAAATTGTGGAGACTATGAAACATTTATATATGTATATATATGTAGGCTATATAATTGCACGATTTTATAGGTATTGATACAACACAGCTGCCCCTTTATAATGGTAATATACCTGCCTCGGTGGCGTAGTTGGCTAACGCACCAGTTTCGTGTTGAGCTAGGGGGAGATAGAGGTTCGAATTTCGATCAGGAGAACTTTCTTTTTCTAAATGGTTATCCACTCTCCCTCCACGCAAATGTGGGTTCACTCCCTCTAAATTTACCTTCCCAATTCCAAATTCATTATTGTAATTATTACTCAAGAGTATAACTCGAACGGGTAATAAAACACGGTGCTAAATATAATTTTAAAAAATCTGGTAATAATATCGAGCATTAGGACTCCCTACATCACTCGTGTCCCAGTTTGTAGGAAGTTAGCAGTACTAATGTACCCTTGTCCAGGGGACGCCCCAATGTACTAATCGTACATCTTTCCTTGGAGGCTCTTTCCATGTCCTGACGAGATGAGGTGATGGTGGCAGTGAGTATGGAACCACAATATAACTTAAGAGTAACTAACCAAACCCTTATAACCGTTGAGGTAATTTCCCCTTTTGGGAAAAATAAAAAAGGTACCAGCTGTAAATCGAACCCGAGACCTCTAGACTCGTGGCTAGGTGCACTGACCATTACACCACGGGGTAGGCTTAATTTATAAAGTGGCAGCTTCCGGTCAAATGAGCTGACGTATGAATACATGAACATATATCTAGTAGCTCTCATAGCTGTCAGACGAAGAAGAACCTTTCTATGAAAATTAGACTGTATTTAGTTGGAATTGTGTGTGTACTATTTCAAAGATAATTATTGTTTTAGAAAGTTGGATATCTTCCCGGAAAACAGTTTTTCATGAAAATTATTTCCTTCCTCGTCCTACAGCTTGGCTTGGTCGGTGGAGATTGTGTTCTCTGAAACAAGCGGCCTTCATTCAATGACCAGCTAGTTGGACAAAATATTATTAGGGATATTAGGAACTAACCTTTCTTAATGAAGGGGACTGGGAATTGTGTCTGTCCTAGAACTAACCTAGTTTGTAAGTTGTGGTCTGATTTAATCAGTCGCTTTATACAGTGACAGATACCACAATTACTAAACAACTATACATCCCTCCTTCTATTTTTAACACAGATTTTGATAACTACGTAGTTACTTTGCTAAATCTATTGTAAGAATACGAAATAAAATACAGTAAATGACAGTTAATAAAGCTACTAAAATTTTGACTTTATAAATTCATACGCTAAGAGCCATAATATTATATGAATAATACAGTGTTGAACGTCATCAATGTTGAGAGCAAAGAAACGTGTTTGTGTCTTCTAAAATAACTTTCATATAGAGATTTAGATTAGAATGTACCATAATCTCTACCACTTTTCATGTGTAGACATGTATGTATAATGATATATGCTACAAATCTACCTCGTGTTGGTGAAAAGTCAAAATCATCATTCAGCTACAATATTGTGAATTTTAATGCCCCAAATTAAAACAAAAAATAAGCACGCTATCTCGTTTTGATTCTTTCCCTCAGTCTGGGCTATTTGCATTTCAACCTAATTACACGAATATGGTCGGAATGAGGAAGATGGTGTTTGAGAGGAAATGTTCACACATTTGCGTGAAAGTAGTGTGGGAAACACTAGATGAAAAAACGAATCCCCCTCAGTCATAATTCGAGCCGCATTCGCATGCCTGACGAAGCGGATAATATGGCACCTCTCCTCCAAGTTTAACTTAGAACTGGTTTCTTTTGTTACGAGCACATTGAATATAGCTATGCAATTAATTTTTATTACCGCAATAAATAGAAGGGGGAAAGAGGGGATTCCCCTCATTTTGAAAGGGAAGAAGAACGGGGATGTGGAATGGTGTGACAAAACGTCACGAGGAAGAATACGAACCAAGGTGAACGTTCTTTTGAGTCATTCCTAATCTTGGTTCTAATACACTTTAGTTACTTTCAGCTGTGTTTAGTCCATCCAGATTGTTGTTTATGAGAATATTGATTAGAAAATTAATAATTAATATAATAATAATATATCTTTAGCACCGCGTCTATTACCCGTTCGGGTTATACGCTTTAAGTACTAATTACTCTAATGGATTAGGAATTGGGAGGTTGAATTAGAGGAAGTGAACCCGCATTTGCGTGGAGGGAGAGTGGAAAACCATTTAGGAAAAACCACCCCCAGCTCACCCGACCGAGATTCGAACCTCAATATCCCCGTCCTCAGCAGTCGGGCTCAACACGACAAGCGCGTTAGCCAACTACGCCACCGAGGCGGGTGAAATTAATAATTAAAAAGTCCCAACGTCTCCTAGCCACGGAATTATGATAGTGAAACTTAAAAACAAACAAACCTTGATGTGGGATTGAAGGGGATGTGAAGAAAAACCAGTGCTTTCGCAGTTTTTATTGCAAAATATATTTTTGGTCGAAATGAATCAAATATTTCTCCAGTAGAAACCTAGAATGATAGAATGATAGAATGGTGATATCAACAGTTGTTCGATATATGTCAGGGGTGTCCTGTAATTTAATGATAACTTTCTCTCTTCGTTTACAAAGTTTCTAATCTAATGCCGCTATGTATGATCATGGCAGATATTCAACAACTGTTAATATCAACATGTGAATAAAATAAACTTTATGTTTCAACTGCAGAAATATTTTATTTATGTTGACCAAAAACATATTTTGACCTAAAAACTGCAAAAGCACTGTTTTTTCTCATGTCCCCTCCCGTCCCATCATAAGAGGTTCTCATCCCAGCAGGTCCAACTCAGCTGCAGGCTTGTGTCTGCGTTTGTGCGCGCGAGGGGTGGGAGTAAAAGGGAGTATAAGAGACCTACGATATGACAAACATGTGGGCAGTGCATTCGTGATTAGTATTTAAATGCTAGCCTCATCTAATCTAGCCTGCTAGTGATAGCGAGGTAAGGGTTCGAATCTTGATCAGGTTTACTGGTGAGGGTGATTTTACCTAAACATTTTCTCACTATGCCTCCATGCGAATGTGGCTGCATTTTCTTTAAACTTACCCCCTTTTCATCGTTACCTATTAACGTAGTTGAAATGCGTACAACCCTAACGGGTCACAGTAGGATTCAGTGTAAAAAAAAACTCTAATTATATTTTAACTCCTTATCTTACTACCCGTTCGGGTTATGCACTTATGTACTAATCACTCTTGGGGTTTTTGGAATGAAGGTTATATTTATAGGAAATGTACCCACATTTATGTGGAGGGAGATTGGAAAATCGTAGAATAAATCAGTGCACCTGACCGAGACTCGAACACCGATCTCGCAATCACCGGCAATCAATCTACTGCGAGAGTAGCGTGCTAGACCACGCAGACACCGCAATGGGTAAAAACCTAGTAAAGATAAATATAAATAGGACCCGTTTAGTTTAGTTTGTGGAAATTTGCCATTTTTATCAATTTTAACTATTTATTATGAATATATTTGCTAGCTATACGAATCGTACCGAACAAACCAAACAAACGTGTTACTTTATATCCTTACTGGCGCATAGCTAACAAAACTAGCTTAGAGCTGATCATGTTGTGGATTGTATTGGTTAGTTATGTATGACCTGACGAGAATGAACCGGTGTGTCCTCATATTGAGTAAAACGCAGTTATTTTCGGCGTTTCCGGGACTACGTCGACCAATGCAGCTATTATATATTGTGATTCCTGACTTACAATAGTGGTCATAACCTTGAACTTTGTTTGGAGTAAGTGGAAACTATTCTTGATCAATAAAACAGTGGGGGAAAAGCGACAATCACGTTTCTATGAGAATATGGTTACTGGTTGACCGACAGAGCTAGCTTTTTTTTAATATTGTATTTCTCATGTAGATAAATTATTGTAATCATGAAAGTTTTCTGACTATGATGTATTTAGACGTTTTGTGTGTCCCCGAACTAAGGGCATAGAAAGAAGGCTGGGGAGGGGGGGGGCAGGGTTCTAGATCCCCCTGAGGTTTGGTGGACCCACGTAGGGGAGTCCACATATATGTAAAAAAAATTGTTATGTGCTAAAAGTAGGTTAACATTTTCTAGTGGAGCTCACATATAAAAATTAGTTTTACACACCCCTGCCCCAAACCAAAAAATGTGTAACCTCAATTTATGTCTTTCTGTCTCTCTCTGGAGCTACAATATAGTAGTTTAATGGATCATACAAACTTGATATTACGCTCTTATAAGATCATACTTCAAGTTGTTTTTTTAAATTTATATTTTAGCCCTTGAGTTAATCTGATTACTTTTTTTTAATTTACTAATTTTTTGAGGGTTTGACGTGACAAATAACACTGTTTACTTATTCTTCAGGGGGGAAAAAATAATTAAGTGAAATTTACAAATTACTGATTTTCGAAATTTTCTTAAGTAGGCTATAACGATTTTGTTCAAAATGGATGTATAGTGAGGGTTATATATTGTTAATAATGTTAGTTTGTTTTTATTAAAAAAAATTGATGATAGTTTACTGTCAATGGAATTTTGAAAATTTGTAATAAAAAATAATAGTCATAGCAATTTTGTTTCAAAATTATATGTGTACTAATTTTGGCAGTAACAACTGTTTAGAAAATTCTAACATAATTATTTGCGCCAACATTAATAGCATTTTACTTTATTGTTTGTGTTATTTTACGGGTATTGGTAATAGCTATCTATTAAAAGAGACAGCTACAGATAACATGACTTGACGTATGAATATATTAAATTAGACCTAGTAACTTTACTATCTGTCAGATCCTGTGACATGATTGTATAAACAAATTACTGGTCTGTATTTACTTATCCCCTTTCTACATCCGGTTTCTCACCTTAAGTTGGTTGTCTCTAGTGAACCAACGAACTAGAACAAGCTATTTCCATCTGAATGGTCAGATTCCAGACTGGCCCAACTGACCCAACTGACCACTTGACGTGATGGTGTGCATATCTATATACCCTCTTCCCCTTCGCCGCTGAATGAGGGTGGAGAGAAAGAACCGTGATGAACAGTGGAATAGTAGTTGCGAATAAACCGTTCTTAGGTCTCAAATGCTCTCACATTCTAGATTCGTTCGTCCGTCGCGCGCTTTCCTCGGTACAACAATGAACACAGGACTTCACACTCGGGGAACATTTACATCTATTCATTTGGGAGAATGTGCGCTTTCCTCGGTACAACAATGAACACAGGACTTCACACTCGGGGAATATTTACATCTCTTCATTTAGGAGAATGTGCGCTTTCCTCGGTACAACAATGAACACAGGACTTCACACTCGGGGAATATTTACATCTCTTCATTTAGGAGAATGTGCGCTTTCCTCGGTACAACAATGAACACAGGACTTCACACTCGGGGAATATTTACATCTCTTCATTTAGGAGAATGTGCTCTTTCCTCGGTACAACAATGAACACAGGACTTCACACTCGGGGAATATTTACATCTCTTCATTTAGGAGAATGTGCGGATTTCCGGTACAACAAAGGACGGAAAGGACTTCACAACATAGAATGAACACTGTAAATATATTTAATACGGCCTCTGTGGCATTGACAATAATATATGAGGAGAATGATATTTTAAATTAAAATACTCCTTAGGTATACAATGGTTTATTTGCAAGTCATTATAATTATAACACCTGTATAACATTTTATTATAACTATGTTTCAACATAATATACTGGAGTATTATTGTTTGGTACAAATATATTCTTTCACGGTAAAATTCGGGCCCTTGAGTATGCAACCGAACAAGAACGTAATATTTAACTTTGTCGAGGATATTGTTATGCTAAGTTTCATTAGCGGTCCAAGCAAATTGTAAACGTGTGTAGGAGAATTTCCACAAACAATTGCAACAATACCTGAGATGGATGTGCGCTGTGAGGGGTCGCATTATTAGGCTTAATATGACCTTGAGGGAAATAACCCCAGGCTAGGTCGAGTTCCTCTACAAATACCTGGTTTAATCCCCCTTTACGAAAAAGTTCCCTTAATTCCATAGAGAAGTTCTTTCACTGGTGTAAGGAAAAGCGGGCGGGGAAAGAAAGGGATTATAGGTAGTTTGAGTGCAATAGCCTAGTACAAACCTAAATTTCAAGCATTCAATGATTTATATAACTATTCTTACCCAACATCGCTTAACCTAATCTTTCTGCGTTTATTAATTTTAAAATTTCTTGTGCGAAACTCCTCCGGTTCCCGTGGACTTACATGCAAGGAAGGGTGTTAATTCTTGACTCACCAACCCCTCAACCCCTCTCGTCATCCCACTCCCTATAAAAGTGGTGGAGCTAGCATATTGCACTCGGACTACATATAATCGCTTCCTTGAGGTGTCTTGGAGGAACTGACTAGAAGAATGGTATCTACTCATCTCCGAGAACAAACTCCACACTCTCGATAAATCCAGGTCTCTCTATCGCCGAATATCTGTAATTCCTCATCTTGAGTCAGTGTTAATTTCTTTATCGTTAAGGTGGAGAACGCTAGATAATATGGGGGTTTTTGCTATTTTTAGAGCAAAACTTTCTTTGGTCAAAATAAATCATATATTGCTTCCCTACAAACCTAGAGTTTAATTTTCTTCACGTGGCGATATCAACAATTGTTGAATATATGTCAAGAGTGTGCTGAAATTTAATGACAACTTTTTCAATTATCTAAAATTCTGTCCTCTAATGCTGTTGTGCTCATGACGGATATTCAACAATTGTTGATATCACCACGTGAAGAAAATTGAACTCTGTGTTTGTACTTAAGCAATATTTGATTTATTTTTGACCAACAAAATTTTTGATATAAAAACCGCAAAAACACTTACCTTTTCTCGCGTCCCCTACACCTCCACCACGTGCTCACTAGTTTTACCCAAATCAATCAATTCCTTAACTCATGTTGTTTTCACTTGAGTCGATGATTTTCTCAGCCTTCGACTGTGAATTTTCATCGGGAACGTTCGGTACTCCATTTTGAAAATCTTTACGTCATTTAATCTCATGCTGACCAGTCGTTACGTCATATCCATTCACATCCACCGGTCATGTGTGTTTCAATGCGAGGACGTGTTCCCGTTCATAATAAAGGAAAAGCACCTCAAAATGTCATAAGTGGACTATATTTTCTAACTGAATCAACAATTCGAATAAATCATTCAGTTCAACAAAACATCTACCATCAATATCACGCATTCATCTGGCAGTACCTCAAAAACAAAAATATATAGTCTACTATTATATAAACAGATGATTGAAATGTTAATATTAACTACTGTACTGTGCCAATTTTAAACAACAATATGTATACATATAAACATATATATGTACGATATATATATTTATATGTAATAATAGTTATATACATATATATACATTTATATATAATAGTTATATACAGGGGGGAGCCGAGACAATTAGACGGTTAGTAACGTGAAACTTAAGTGTTAGGTAACTATTCACTAGCTAAATAGAGGCAAACCACATACTACACTTTTTCACTTTTTGAAGGTAATGTCAGTGAGGTAAGCTCCCCCGGACGTCAGACAAACCTCAACACGTTGTCCATCACTTTCCTTAGTAGAGATCTTATAAATGTTTCCATCCCACTCTGTACATTTAATGTATTAAATTTTTAAATCTGATAACTACAACAAATATAAAATATTTCAATATGTTATTTTTATACATCAATAATTGAATATTAAATACTTGTCTAATTTTAAAAAGAGCATAAATAATCAAAATATAACTAAGATACTATTGCTTGATATTGTATATATTATGTATAATAAATATAACATGTGTGAAATGTATATTATATATATATTAAATGCATATATATATATTAAATTGTACATATACATATTGTACAGATCTACATATATATATGCACCTACGTATACCGGGTGAGGCATTTAAGCTGAGGGGGAAATAAAACGTTACTATGTAGTTTTTTTTTTGACTTTGTACAATTTTTCCAGGTTCTATCAAAGTCAACTTTAAAAAAATGAAAACCAATCATTTTTGTAACAGCATTTTATTCCACACAAAAAACTTTTTTTACGAAACATTTTTTATTTGACATCAATTTTTGAAAATAATTTTACTTGTATTTTCTTTTAACAATTTTAATCCATAACTTGTTATTACATTAAAAGTGCATTGATGTTGATGGACATCATCTTGAACATCAATTAAAGTATTATTTATTTTAATACCGCATTCAACGTATTAAATAATAATATAATTTAATAAAATGCCTTTAATACAAATTGTTATAAAAATTATAAGTTAAAGTATTTTCAAAAATTGATGTCCAACAAAAAAAATCAACAGAAAGATTTTTTTGTAAAATTAAATGCTTTAAAAAATTATAGGTTTTCAATTAAAAAGCCAAATATGATCTTGAAATATCCTTGAAAGTATCCACCAAATCAAAAATAGCTTGTGTTTCTCTCTTCCCCGCTAAAAACAAAAAACTTTTTTTCGAAACATTTTTTTCAAAATGCTTTGTTTTCTGTATACTCTGGTGTCCCAACTAAACGCATCGCCCTGTACATTGTTTAGCGGTTGTTTCAAGAAGCCACTTAAGACTACCAATAATAAATAGATCAGTTACTTTGTAAATACATTTGAAATTTGTTCTTATTCTTCTTGTGCTTATAACCCGAACGGATACTAAGACGCGGTAATAATAATAATCTTATAAAAGGGAAATAATACAAACAACTATTAATTATATATTATTATTCAGTAGTTTCCTAAAATGTGTCTATCTATTACTATTCTGTTTATTAGTCTGTACCTGAAAGTTATGGAATACTAGTCTACTATTTATGATATATTTTAAAATTTGGTTGGGTAATGCGTGACTGTTCTACAAACTGAGCCTCGCGAAAGTTGATCTAGTAGTGTTTTTAACTGCCCTTCCTATGAAATTGGACTATGGCCATGTTCTACAACTTGCTTTATTATTACAATAAGCGACTATACGTTTCGAATGTGTTTGACGCTGAGGTTATTAGTGATGTGGTCTAATGAATAAGAGAGTTAAGAGGAAATGCACCCGCAATAGCGTAGTGAGAGGATAGGGAAACTACATTGATAAATCACATATGTAGAACCACCTCAAAAACCTAGACCTTACTGTCACCAGCAATTAATTATATTGCAAAAGTGACGCCCTAGATGATGTGATCATCAGTGTGACTACCAAATATTGCATACATAGTAATATATTTTGTATCTTTTGGTCAAGATTTGATGGATTCTAAATTTGACCAACATTCAATTTTGTATTTTGAGCACAGAAAGCATTTGATCTATTTTATCTTGTAGCTGCTTTAATACTTTTGGGTACTATTTTTCAATTACACAAAACTAATTATTTGTGACGCAACAAATTATACAGCAAAATCCTTCCAAATCCTGATATAATTTATAAAGCATGTTCAAATAACAGGGTTCTATCGGGCTAGACAGTATGTGTTGTTGAAAGTAAAGATGGGAATAGAAAATGCATCCAGTTTTTTTAATCACTTAGAACTCGTTCCATTGAGATTACAGAGTGAAACTTTTTACAAGACCCATGAGAAAAATTAATGATAACAATTATTTAATTCAAAGCGATGTTGTTTTGTGTTATTTTTTAAATCAATGTTCAAAGATAAGGCACTGAATGGTGGCAGTTTGAACATCCACTTAATTTGATACAAAGTATCACGATAAAAAATAAATAAAAAGTTGACTGTTAATATTAATAAATTAACTTAAATTGTCAATTAAAAATAAAAACCGGCGATTTTCATAGTTATATCAATTAGTTTATCTTGAATAAATTATAAGATTTTATTTGTGTCTTGTCAGGAAAGACAGATTGGCGAAAGTAGAAAATATTCTGTCTTTTTGGTTCATAAATAATGTTTGCTATAAACTAATGTAATGTTTGATAGTCTTAGTAATAGTTGAAAAACTCGTCAAGATGTGTAGCATTTATATTTAAGAAAACATTATCAAGAGAGAAACCAACTTCTATTCTCACGGTAATTTAACATCTACTGGAAGCTCTGAACACAGAAGGGGAAAGCGGGAAAAATAAAAAGAGGAAGGGGTAGTACTTGTGTCTTTTTTTTAAATCGATTCAGCAAAGAAGTTAAAATGTCTTCCCCCTCCCGAAAAACTGGTTTGGGCGTGGCGTTACGAAATGCTTTTTCTGCCTGCATGTGCATTGCTCTAAAACCGAAGGAACGAACGAAGGAGCAAGGCGAAGAACGACGAAAGCTAAAAAAGTGTCAGGGTCATTCAAGATTCGATAGCAGGCAGGCAGCATTTGGTTCCGGTGCTTAGCTCGGACTACAGTCTTGGAGTGGAACACGCCAAGCAAGCTTCGTTAACCCGCTCGGCTCGGATCGCCCACTCACGACGCACACACTCACTCGATCCATAACCGAAAAGGTCATTAGTGGAGTGGCGGAAGTGAATACAAGGGTAGGGCACACAATATTTTTGGAGGGGGGGTTAGACGGGTCGATTTTGACGTGTGTGTGAGAAAACTTAAAACCTTTTTACTGTGTAAGGGCTCCAACAAAATATCGTCATAACCCCTATAACCTCATGCTATAGCGGACTCGAAGCACTCCCCGGTAAACTATTATCGTCTAGCTCGACTAATTAGTGCACTATTAAACGTTTCAAAGGTTATTTCAGCAATGTTTCGGTAATTTTAAATACCTCCCTCCGTAGCGAAAAAGATCGCAACGAAGACGCGGTAAGGCGGTGCAACGTGTTGCGTCATGAGGGACGTGACGTCACTAGTAGGGTGAAGGCAAAAATGGCGGAGTGCTCCTATGCTTACTGTGTTCAGGAGCGCCGAGCGATCAAAAAAGAGCTACAAAGATGGACGAAGAATATGGTTTTCGTTGTAGGTGAGTGCATCAAGTGTTGTAGATTCAAATGGGAAATTATATTCACAAATAATTATGTTTTAAAGTGTGAATTAATCGATGGGACTACGACCTGTTGCCAAATAAAAAAAAACACCCTAAAACGAGGTTCCTTATCGCAAGGGTTTGATATTGCAATTACTGTGCCCCCCTGGTGCATACAGTCATATTTCCATGCGTCCTTAGTATTCATGTAAGATACCCCCCAAGTTATGTGTTAAAGGCGACAGTATACGTGTGTTGTTGTGGACTTGAGTGCACGTGTTTAGTGGATATTCGACCGCATTAGTGTTTGGTGTCGAGCTAAATATCAGCTGAGTTAGGGGGGTGAGTGCTAGCTGTTGGAACAGCCGGGCCTACTTGTCATCCAGCGACTGTGAGCAGACGTACGTAACTGCTTCTGCCATGACCCACCGCAATATTCGCGAGGTAAATACTAGGTGAAAATGAAAAAGTAGGTGAAGCATTTGTGGAATGATTTAGGCGAGGCGAGATATAATGAATTTTTATTTTAATCTGGTCATGTCGCATGTGTTGTGGTGACGATACGAGCCGTTGTTAAGCGAAGTTTGTCGAGCTGTGTTTATTCCAAGTTCGGTGGTTCACGAAATGCAGTGTCGCTGCAGTTGCTTGTGCATAGTCAGGCCATGCAGTTTCGTTGCATGGTGCACTCCCTCAAAGGGGCCTTACATTAGTATCTTACAGTTCGATACATCGTTAGTGATGGAGAAAATAAACTAGAAAAGAAACTGAACACAATGAAGACGTTAAATGTGAATGTGTTGACAAACGTCACCGTGTGTGATATGTGGTTAACAGCTAAGAGTGCATTACTAATAAATAATGCAAATTGAGTCCGTTTTCTTTTCACAGTTTGTGCGCTTATAAATTCATTTATGCCCTAGTTTCACTTTCCCGTCGTTTTGTTATTTTATTATTTAATCGAAAATTGAAACCACGAATAAAATCAAATTAATGACGGTAAGTTTTACTGCTTTAAAAATCTTGTACCCTGGAACATTGCCTATTTTTCAGAAAATGTTTTCTCTTGGCTGTAAAAAATATTATTGAACTTTCATTATTTATAAAATGTGCAACCCTTTTTTGTGTTTTGCCCGTAATGTTTTTTTTAAAGACATCACAAACAAACTAATTTTTCATCGTGTGGTTTTGATTATGCTATTCTTTATACCTTTCACAGTGATATTTAAATATTTTCACATTAGTGTAGAGTGAAGGTTCCCACTTTCCCAAATTTTCTTCACTTTCTACAACCTATCCTATAGGGTATACTTTTATATTTTACTTAGGCCAAATCTAAAATGTTTGTTTTAGTTTGAAAAAATATATTTTGAATATAACTTGCTTCTCTTTCTTAATTTAAAACTTAGAGCTTCTTTACTATTTACTTAGGTGCAACTTTTGGTACCTAATTAACTTGTCTTTAGCTAGACTGTTTATTTTTTTATCAGATAACACATTTTAGAAGCCTTGAAATTGTAAGAATTATTTTAAATAAGCTCAATATGGCATAGTAGGCCTAGGCTAGATATAAACACCTTTTCTAGAAATATTTCAGTATTCATATTACATGCTCACTTTAGGACAAATAATAGCTTAGGACCAATCCTAAATTTTAAAATTAGATCTTAGAAAAGTTTTTCCAAACTAGGCCTAGGGCCTACTTTGTGGTTTTGACTCATCCATTTCATCTGTGTGACAAAAATATGTAGGCCCTATACTTTTTAGAAACTTCCAAATTGAGAACTAAGCTTAGGCCAAAAGTAAATGCATTTAACTTAGAAGACTACATTGTTTTTGCTAGGCCTACAAGTTGTTGCATAGGCCTATTTAGTGCATTCACAGTAAGCTAATGGAAAGTTAGGCACATATAAAATAAATTAGGCTTAAATAAACATTTAGACCTAAATTACATATGTTACACAAACTCCTATTGTTGATACCATCACAGTATTACCATACTTATATTTTTATTAATCTTACTATTTTGTAAGCCTAGGTCTGGCATATTTTATTATAATTAAAAATAATAATGCTATACTGTAAGAGCCATACGTGTATTAATGATCAAATATTTTAGGCAGGTATCAGTTATTAAAAATAAATTAAATAATTTGGGTACAACTTAATTTTACACTGCTGGCAAAGTAGCCAAATATTTTATTCAAACTAATAATACCTAATAGGCTGATTACATATATTTTTGCTGATATTGCACCAGTTTTAATTGTGAGTTAATTGGCATTTATTGGATTGTTAAACAATTTTGGGAGCTTGTCTAGGCCAATAAGTTGATGGTAAAATTATTTGTTGTCCTATAAATTATCTATGTATACATACCTAATCATGCCGTTCCCTATGGGGTAGGCAAGAAACTGTGCATATAGCTCAAAAAACAACTCCATACTTAATCCATCTTCACTAACTTTCTCCACATTTTCATATCTTTGCATACTCCCTTCGCTTCAACAATATCCTTCGCTTCAACAATATCCATACACCAAGTGATACCGGTACATGCTCTTTTATTCTTAAAACTCTTAGGCCTAATGTTTCTCATTTTTCTATTTTCGTCTACCACATTTAGCCACATCTCACATGGCCTACCCCTTCATTTTGATACACACACTCTACCTTCATATATTTGCTTCGTCATTGGATCCACATTGATCCTTTCAACATGCCCAAACCACTGTTTTTCCACATACATTTCTATCGTGTTTTTCCTGAATAACCCACACTTCACATCCATACAACAATGTTGGTGTTAACACATTGTTTATATCCTGCCATCTTTGCCTCTTTCGATACTACCTTGTTCTTTGCAACAGTCCACACACATCAAACTACTCTATATTTTATAAATTATTACCTATGTAAACCATCGGGTTAGCTCAGTTATAACATATTAGCTAGCAAATAAAATAAAAGGCTTAGAATGTACATTTACTGATAGAATGGAATATACAATCATTATTTTCAATTAATAACATTTAGTAAAGCATAATTTTTTCAATACAATATTTTCTGGGGAAAGTAACAAATTGGAGAAAACTAATTTATGGTTGTTTTATGCTCAAACAATATTTTCACCTTGTTATAATTATGACATTTGATTTTTGACCTCAACTCAACTCAAATTATTCAAAACTGAGCACATAATTATATTTACTGGAGCTGATGTCATGTAAGACCATGAGTTAGCCTTGCAAAGTACTAAGTATAAAAAAAAGGCTTATGTTCTTTGAACTTTGTGATAAGTTGACCCTAATTCTCTTTACATCTCTTTGGTTTATTCTTTGTACTATATTTCTTAAGTTTAATCAATCCAAATCAATTTTAATACAGACATTATAACTTGAATAAAATATTGTCATTTAATAGAGATTGATCAAAAACCCTAATAGGGTTCATAACAAGACCATCTCTGTCAAATCAAGATAAATCTACTCATAGTTGCTGGGCCTACTTTTTTGATAATTTTACATAACTCACCATAGCTAATAATACCATATTTAAAGTAAATATTTATTTTAGGAAGCACAATAGCTTTGGTTTGGAACTTTATTTATGTATAGCTTACCTGTATCAAGTAAATGGAAACAAGTATTTAATTCTCATAAAATATTTAAATAACAAAATAACTGGCGACTTATCGGTAGCCTAATTATTTATTTCTAAGCACAGCTTGGTGGTTAATATATGGTTATATGTATTAATTAATACCTTTCATTAATATTAAGCCCTTAAATAATAAAACAATATCTTTGATTTTATAGATACAAACTAAAATGTTAATGGGCACAAACTTATATTTCACAAGACTTAAATAAGCTATAGATTTCTGTTAGGCCTATATGAAATTAAAACCTAGTACAGGATTGACACATGCCTGGAAAACATAAAACCTAAAAAAAGTCCGGGAATTTTGGCCTGCGAGGGAGAAGTAAGGAAAAATCTTAAATGCTCTGGAATTTTCAGATATTGCGAATAATTTTTTAAGTGTCACTACTGTACAAAGTATAATAACATAGCCTAGCGTAAAATATTAGTTATATCTCCAATTCATGCCATCTTGCAAATACCTTATTTTCCTTTTCTTTAGTAATTCACATGTTAATAAATTAAATTAAAAAAAAATTAATAGCCTAGGATATTAAAATACTAGGAGAATGTATTGTATTATTGGCTGGCCTATTAAACACGGAAAGTTCAGGAGACTCCAACACTTATGGAATGTTTCAATGCCGTAATAATAGTGGTTTCAAAAATTTGAGCCCTGTTAAATTGTTACAGGAATTCTCAGCTCCATATTTTCTAAACATACAACTCCTCAGAAGCTAGCAGGGTGTTCTGTGATTATTTGATTTTCAAACCACTATCTCTCTGGAAACAGATTTGGGGGGGGGGGTACATTACATGTCTTCTAAATGTTACCTTCCTCATTCCTACCCCATTAGTGTATGAATGTGTATGAGTGTATGAATGAGAGTGTGAATGTTTTTATACTTATTTGAATATTTCTTTATTAAATTGTATATCAATAAATTTAATAGTGTATGTTGTACTCAACTCTGGTTAAGTGGAAGAGAAGGCTAACGCCTTAACTTCGCCAGATAAATATAGGCTATTATTATTATTATTATTATTAGTGTAAATATGCCATTAGCCTGGAGGTGTAATAGGACAGTTGGCACACATCTTGCTATAATCACTAGATATAAAATAAATAAATATTGTCGTATATTTCTAGGCTTGGAACGAATTGCTGAGGAGTTGATGGGCAGGAGAAAATGGAAACAATACCAAGAAGATGTTTTAGTAAGTCCTTCGACTTTGGAGGCAGAAGCAGAAGTGCCATCGGATTGGGAACCCACCGATAAGTGCCGCTTCTGTGATGGTGCCGCTTTGCCGGATTTAGCTGTGGTGAGTTTCTTGATGACGCTAAACATGTATTAGTTTTATATCTTTAATAACTGCTGACCTATCTACAAAAATATATGCAAAACTAGCGTACTACCCACCAGATGTATTTGAAACATCAGAAACAACAAGCTCAAATATAACCTAACTGCTTACATCTTCCTTATTCTCTAGTATGTTAGGGCTGAGGAAGGTTGAATTTAGAGGAAGTGTATCCACATTTGTGTTGAGGGAAAGTGAAAAACCCTTTGTAAGAAAACACTCTGAGGTACACCGAATTGGATTATGCACTCTGACCTCACTGTCATCAGTCTCTTGCGAAAGTGATGCCTTAAGATCAGTGGTCCTCAAACTGAGTTTCGCGAAATAGAGTCAGGGATTCCATGAGCTGATTACCTATGTGCATTAGCAGTAAATATTACTCATGCTTCTAAAATTTTTCTAAAAATTCATAAACTTAATAATAAAGTCCGTTCACGATAGGTTTTTACCTGGATGACAGTTCGAAAATCATATGTTTGGGTTTTGTGTTGCCAACACTTGTAAAAGATCACTGTTTTGTTATAAATGCAAATATCTTTAATTACCTGTTATATATTACATTTAAAATAACGTAAACTTAAGTTTTCTTATACTATTTCATTTTTTTTAAATAATTTCTTTTATCCAACTTGAAACAATATTTTAAACATAATTAAAAGTATTTATTCTTCGTTTTGGAACGTTATCTATACTGTGTAATATAGTGCACACATCAATACCTTTTAATACAGGCATCATATTTTCTTGGAAAAGAGAAAATTGTTGTAATTTTTTTACATACAATAAATGATTTTTTGATTATTTTATCGTATTTTGAAATATTTAACTGAATAAAATATTTTCATTAACTGCATGTCTGCATCATCGTAAAAAACTTGTTTACCGTTATGTTCAATCATATGGTTTAGATTCGTCAGTCACCATTTTGAAGATATGTTCGTTAGAAGTTTTTGTGAAAGTGGTGCGAATATTTTTTTTAAGTGGAATAAAACGATACCATCCTCAAATAAATTTATAAATAATATTGGCCTAAATTACTGTGGTTAACTATCCCATTAATATATTACCACCCGGTTTTATTACAGTCATCCAATGTGATAGATGCCAACTGTTGGCGTAGTGATATATTAGGGATTACTTCTAGTAACATTTTGAGTTGTCATCTAAGTAAAATAAGGTCGTGAATGACTTATACCTCACACATCACATAATTAAAAAACACATCGCAACTAACTCTATTGATAGTGCTCAACAATTAGCAACGACTCAGCAGCGATGAAACAGCCAGTGAGTCACAATCTTAGCACAGCTAGTAGGGAATATACACCCCTTCACCTGCTCACCTACCTTCTCGATCATTCTTCAATCAGTTGCGTCAGTCGTGCCACGGCATCTACACAGTTAGCATTCAGTGACAGTATGTGTTATGTTGTGTGACTTTTGTCATAGAAATGTGGCTAAAAAGTGGTAGCTTGGAGAGGAAATTAGAGCAGGATTCACCCAACATTAGTGAACTAACTGGAAATGTCCCAGACAGCAGTAACAATCCTGGAACATTTGTTGAGATTACAATTTAAACAAATCAGAAATACTTTGCAGAATATTTGGAAAACGGTGTCACTTGTGTAAGGCATCCTTGTGTTCTAAATGCTCAGTGTATAATTTACTTTAAAACATAAATAACAGCTCATCAGCTCCAACTGAGTTGCTATGACACCTGCACACAAATCATTGGTAAATATGAAGACAATCCAAATTTTTCCAACATAAACTGGACGAATTAAACAGAAGCAAGACAAGTTTATCTTCTCTAGCTGGTGCCAGCAACAATGTAAAGATGTTTGAAGCGTCACTTCAAGTTAGTTACTGAGGCTAACGCATGGAACCCACATACATTTGTCGAGACTCTAATAAAGCCATGCATAAAGGATGTCATTGAAACTATGATCGAGGGAAGATTTAAAAAAAGCGGTTCCCATTTCAAACAACACTGTTTGAAGGTGAATGAATGAAATGAGCATGAAGATTGAACATTAATTTAGTATAAATTGCAACTTTATTAAACAATGAACTTGCACGGTTTGCAGTATCTTTTTTATTTAGCACCGCATCTTACTACCCGTTCGGGCTATACGCTTAAGTACTAATTACGTTAATGGATTAGGAATGGGGAAGATTGAATATAGAGGAAGTGAGCCCACATTTGCATGAAAGGAGAGTGGAAAACCATTGAGGAAAAACCACCCCAGTTCACCCGACCGAGATTCAAACCTTGATCTCCCCATACTCTAAAGGCTAGCTCAACACAAAACTAGGGTGTTAGTTAACTACGTCACCAAGGCAGGTGGCTTGCAGCACTTCTTGTTGTTGTCTGGTATATATATGGTCTTTCAATTGAAGATGAAATGTTATTTTGCAAGCCTCGTAAGATAGGACAACTGGGCAGGAATGAGGATATACATTTAATTTGTTTGATTCCTATCTCAAAGAAAACATACTGTCATGGGATGAATGTTTTGATATCTGTGTGCGATGTCTCTGACTCGGAAACATTATGGATCCATAGAATGTGTTATAAGTATCTTGCCAGAGATTGGATGTGACCAGTGCATTATCCACAGATATGCATCAGCAGGGAAAGACATGCCACCGAACATCCAAAGTATGCTTAATGAAGCAATTAAGTTGGGGATTTTTTTTTAATCCAGGGCTCTCTAAAGTTTTGACTTTTTCCTGCTGTCTGTGAAGAAATGGGAAGCCAATTCAAGGGTTTGCTGCGTCACACAAAAGTCTTACAGCAAAATTTTAGTTCGACATTTTTACCCTTCAGGAAGAAGTTATCTTTTTTTCTATATGAGTTTTAATTTGATCTTTCATCAAGAATGTGTAATCCTGAGTGGTTACAACGTTTGTCTTATATGGCTGATATATTTTCATCTCTCAATGAACTGAACCTATCATTTTCAGGTTCATCTGTGACAGTGCCCTACTTTCAGATCATGCCAAAATTGAAGCAAATTTAAGAAAAATCTAATTTTGCGAGTATTGTGGGAATTTGTGTGTGTGTGTGAATCAGAAACTACTTTCTTGTCGGAAATTGCATCCGAATTAATATAACATCTATAAAACCTACAAACTTCAATCCAAGAAAAATGTCTTATTTCCAAATGCTAATATAAACACTCACTAAGGCCAAGCAAAGAAGTAGACTCAATCCTAAAACAGATATGTGAATCTAGCTCTCCATCATCAGACCTCACTTCACAGAACTCATGTCTGGAAGACACGTCCATCTCATTAGCAGCATAGCCAGTAGTTTAGGAATGAAAATAAGATTAAATGGCTTATTAACATTATTAAAATATTAAAAACAAGTATTTAAAGGTGGATATTTAGGCCAAAATCCTTCCTAAGCATTGATTAAAAATTGGTTATTTTTTTCCAAATTGAACCTTTGTTTGTAATTGTAATTTGTTTCTTAAAAGCAGCCTGGGATAAATTTCAGCAAACAAATACATTTTGATGAATGTTACACCCATCTATAGATTTATGTTTATAGTATAAAACACTACTAGGATTTGGGATTGTTAGTTTTCTTCGCCATACAATTGATTCCTAATATTATTAAAATACTTTTTATAGTTGAAAAAATAATTTTGTTTGAATTTTGTAATTTCTTCATTGTGAGATAATTTAATCGGTATATATTTTATTTAAAGAATAATGCCAAAAATTACGCTATTGTTAGTTACACTTTGTTCATGATGGAATATATATCCGAGCTACATAATACTAAGGGCATATCTACATGCTTTTCTGTGTAACATAGTTTTATTTTCAATCATACTCTTTTGAAACACATCTGCACAGATCAAAGACTCGTGGGCTAATCTTCCATGAGTTAGTGACAATCATTTGGGATTTACTAAATTTTAAAATTCATTAAAATGAACTAGGTACTTAAACTTGCTCATAAATGAAAATAAATTTTGAAAGTGAAATCAAATAGAGCTAACTTATAAGAAATTATCTTACATTACAGCTGTATAAACTCATTACAATTGGGTACAGATTTTGTTTAACATCATGAGCTGCTAGACGTTTTGTTTAACAAAGTTATATTATGTGTTTTGTTTAACACTACAACTTGTTGTATGTTTTCTTTAACACAAGCTTCTACATGTTTTGTCTAACACACTGAGTTGCTATGTGTTTAGTTCAACATTACAAGTTGCTACAAGTTTAGTTACATTCATAGTGATATAGTAAGGAGAATTATTACTACAAGTTTGTTTAACATCATGAGCTGTTACATGTTTTGCTTAACACAGTTATCTGATTTGTGTTTTGTTTCAACACAATGAGTTGCTTTGTGTTTTGTTTAACACAAAAAGATTTTATGTGTTTTGTTTAACACAAAAAGATTTTATGTGTTTTGTTTAACACAAAAAGTTGCTACATGTTTTGTTTGAATTAAAAGTGGTTGCCTATTTTGTTTAACATTGAAAGTTGCTACATGTTTGGTTAACATGAAATAATATGCACATTCATACACTTGTAATTGTACTATTGGCAGCATAAAGCCCTTCCGAGTCGAAGATGGCTGTGTTACCTGATAGCTCGTGATCTTAATTTATCACTCAAATATAACTGATGATTTCCACAGATTGTAACCATACTCATAACATTTCACTGTGAGATTGTACAAAAACAATTAGGATTAAAAAGAAAAGTTTAACCGTAACTAACATATATAATATCTTGGCTATTTAATCCATCATGATATGTTCATTCATACAATCGTAATAGTATTATTGGTATTATAAAGCTCTCCTGAATCAAAGAGGGCTGTGTTACTTGATAACTCGTGATCTTAATTGATCATATAGCTGACAATTTATACACATCCATCACAGAACTCTGCTTTAAAATATGAGTGAAGAATGACCCTGGACTCGGGGTCAAATATATTTTTCCATTTTAGAATTGCAATAGTAGCAAGGATATTAAATAAAAAATTATTAGAACCAAAAGTAACCGGATTGTTTATTTTTCTTTAAATGAAACCAGAACCTTAAAATGTTGTTACTTGGAAGTACCTATAAATATTTTGGTTTGACTCCTTGTTTTAAATAATTCTTGGTTAAAATTTATTTAGGCTAAACACACTCCATTTACCTTAAAACGTGTCAGTTTAAACCGTTTAGTGCCATGAGCCGATCTGATCGGTTCCACCTACTATCGTTAAAAGTTCCAGAGTTAATGAGTAATGAGGTCGGCTCTCCAGATTCGAGCTAGTTCTCTCTTTATCTGATAGATAGTGTAGTAGTATTATATATCACTGGAAAGAGAACATTTCCCTATTTTATTTGATATAAAGTTGACAAAAACAACAACTGTAAATAGTTGTTATTGAAACTGTTGGAAAAATATAAGTGTGACTAACATTCACACTGATGTAAATAGTTTTGTAAACAGTTTTCAAATGCACGGGTTAAATTGTTCTGAGCTTAGAATTCAACCTTCCCAATTCCTAATCCATAAGTGTAATTAGTACTTAAGCGTATAACCCAAACAGGTAGTAAGACACGGTGCTAAATAATAAAAAAAATTTACCAATGTAAGTAAATGGGCATAATAACTTTATACATTTATATAATATTATTTTTAAATATGAAATTATTAATTATAAATTTTGTGTTGGCCTAAATATTTATTCATGAGGTAAGCAATATAATAAATCTTGCTGTATGATAAGCAATAAGGGCTCAAAAATATTTAATGTAGGATATCAAATAAAATTCTTCTAATTCCTATTTATAATAATATATATCCAAAAACTTTATTTTCTTGTATAAAACTAAATGCACTACAACAAAATAATATTTAAATGTATATGTAATATATATTTTAAAATATATTAGTTAGCATTAGTTTTGGAGGAAAATTAAAGATAAAAATAAAAATTTAGAAATCAAATAATTTTAACTAAGTTGTATTATATTCGGTTATCCTCACTAAAATGCATAGATGATAGCTTCGGCTATCTGATTCATTAAATTGTATTAATTCATTATTATTAAAAAACAGTACATAGAAATTAAAATGATAGAAAAATCAAACTAATCACTTCATAAATAAAGGTGTGGCAAATTTTCTTGCAAACCCTTACAAAAATGAGGAAACAACTGTCGCATTCTTCGCACGCAAAACCTACAGACCTCTGGCACTCTTCGCGAGAAAATTCTGGAATAGTGTGGCACTTGAAGGGTTAACCTTGAACAATTGCACTATGGTCTTAACTTATAAGTTACATCAGAGTAGAACCAAGAAAGGTGGGCTTGCAACTTTTCAGGATGAATGGAGGCTTTGTTTACTTAGGGGTATGCAAATAATTTGTGCCATCTTCTTATTGATTTGTGCAATTCTTTAAAAAGATTATAACGGGGTAAAAACTCACTTCAATGGTTGCATGCTCGAATTTTATTTTAAACTTTAGTTTTGCAGTAAGTCAAGCAATCTGGAAATTAAGGGAATTGTCACAGAATCTGCTTGGTCAGGGAAAAGCCATTGACAAGTCAGGGAATTATATCAAATTTCTTGAATTTTTGCCTTTTGTAAAAAAAAATTGATTTAAAATCATCAAAATAATATATATTTTTTACAGTAAATACAAATCATGTATCTCTTTTAACACAGCTGATAATATCGAGCAGACTAATATCAATATTCACGGATTTTGTTATAGCCTTTTCAACCTTCTACCACATGTCTTCTGCCAAAGTTGAGTCATGATTATGCACAAGCACGAGAATTTGATTATATTGTAGGTAGAAGGAATTAATTTTACCATTTGTTCTTTATGGGTGTGAAACGTGGCCTCTTACTTTAAATGACGAAAATAAATTTAGGGTGTTCGAAAACAAGGTGCTTAAAAATATATTTAATCCAATTAAGATAGTGGGAAGTGGAGGAGGGATGAGGCTACATCATGATGAGCTACATACCCAGTATTCATCACCAGACATTGTTAGAGTAATAACATCTCACAGGTTATGGTGGGCAGTGCATATGGGAGTATCTAGAATCACATTCAAGGTATTGAATGGCAAACCCAATAGGAAAATACCACTGGGAAGACCAGGACGTAGATGGTAGGATAACATCTGGATAGACCTGAGAGAGAGGGTGTAATGAGATGGACTGGATAGAATTAGCTCAAGATAGGGATAGGTGACATACTTTTGTGAGTGCGGTGATGAACTAACGAGTTCCTAATGCCGTAGAGTAAGTAAGTAAACATTTCAAAAGAAGATAAAAAAAATAATAGGAAAATGAAATATCTATGTTGAAGTCTTGTTGCTCTTTATATATATGCTCAGTTAACTCAAAATGGAACTAAAATATTTTAAATATTGAAAATAAAAAACATAAACAAAAGTAAAAACACAAACAAATAAAGCCTATATAATTTTTCAAAATGTAAATGGAAAAATTTCCTCTATTATAGGGGTGGATGTTATTATTAATATTATTAACTAAGTAACACAGTAAGTAAATAGCAGTGTTATTTTTACATATGACAGACCGCAGGCCATGCATTTTTGTGCTGTTATGTTGGCGCTTCATTGCTGCATCCGGAACATTTGCCACACCCCATATTTTGCCACCATACTGGAACAGTCCTGAGTCTCACTACCTGTTCAGGTTATACACATAGGCACTAATTACAGTAATGAGTTAGGGACAAGAAAGTTGAATTTGAAGGAAGTGCACCATCATTTGTATGGAGAGAGTAGGGAACTTTAGGGAAAACAACCCTCAGTACACCCAACAGATTGAACTACAATCTTCTCATCATTGGGAGTCTAGTCTATTGCGAGAGTGACTTCTTATACCATGCAGCCACCGAAGCAATTTACTACTGACAGGTTTCTGAGTTCCATTCAAGTACAGCGCATTCAGATATAATCTACAATAGAGAAACTCTAAACAAATCCGTAATAAGTAATGTGAGGGGAGGTTGACGAAGCTACCAGCTCTCTAAAATGAGTTACTTGGGGCTCGACTGTTGACTCTATTGATTGGCCAGTAATTAAATTATGCATTCACACACTGATAACATAAAAAAGTTTATATTTTAAATGTTATAAAAGCTTTCGTTCCATGGAGGGATTAAGCTTATTTTTGTCATGAAGGGGGGCTCTTTAAGCATTTTGTTGGATTCATCTATTTAAAGAAATTCTTTTAAAAATCCTTTTAGACAAAAACCAAATATTAAAAGGGAAAGACAAATTCATTTTATTTTAAAAGTATTATATACTCATGGTAGCATGCTGAATTTAGCTAATAGCTTGGTGAACTGGACTTTGGAGGCTAACGTTCAATCCCAAACAGAATCACATAGTTGAAAAATGCTTTGACAAGTTTTGGAAATAAAATATTAGAGACGGTTAAAATAACAAATTAAGCCCACTTGTAAAGTTATTTGTATATTAGGTTTGAATATTTAAGTTAAAAATGAAAAGTTATTAGTGCGGTATTATTTTTGTAAATTATTTTGTCACAGCCAGAAATAAAAAAAATTGAAAATCTAATTTGAAATTATAAAAAAAGTTAAGGAACATTTATTTTTATTTTGAAACAATAAAAATATTTATATTTTATCAGATCTTTATTAAACTGAAACACATCTAATATCTACTAAGTGATCCTAAAAACTATTAACCACTTTAGCTACAAAGACGTAAGGAACAAAATTATCTCAGATAAGACTTTGACATTTAATTTTACACCTTCTTCAGTGGCCACATGGTCTAAGGTGTCACTTTCGCAGTAGATGATGGGGATGTCGAGTTTCTAATCTTGGTCTAGTGTACTGAGGTTGGTTTTCCAAAAATTAATTTCCACTTTTCCGTGCAAAGGTGGTTACACTTCTTCTAGCTATAGCCTTCGTTATCCCTAAAACTACTACCTTAATTGTACATAAGCATTTAACTTATATGAGTAGTAAGATGCAGTGCTAAAAAATAATAAATTTTTTTTTTTGTATTCTAAACAACTTTTTAATTGGTATTCATTTAGAAACAATTTCAAGACTGGTACACTGCATGTTAATTGACGTCAAGTGAAACTTATTCAAAGTATGATTTTATATTTTGCCTTTTAATTGTCTCATAAAAAAACATCTCCAGGGTGTCAGCCCACAATTGAGACATACCGACTGAGAGGCCACCGTCTGTTGGCGCTAATAGTGCCAACTTTTTCAGATAGTAATGTGGTCAGCATAATGAATCCTCTGGCTCTTAATCTCATTTTTTTATATCGGAGCCGCTAGTGTTTTGTTGAAGTAGCTCCTCAGTAGCACTGGCTCTATAGTCAGGCACTTTGACCACTAGACCACACAGGTGGACTTTACTTATCTCATCAAACAAATGTTGTTTTAATGGTTTTCAACATAAAAATATTTTCCTTAACTTTTTTTTACTACTCGTTTGGGGCATATAAATAATATACTTCCTTGAATTCTTTTAGTTTTTAATACATTGTATACATTTCAATAAAAATAAGCTCACTTTTTCAAAATTTATCATATTCTCAATTCTTTTATATTGATTGATTGATATATGACTAAATAATTTATAAAATTAATATCAACCTTCTTAAATCCACATTTTTCATTATCCAAACACCAAATGCTCTAACTTTATATTCGTTCTTAATTTTTAATGCGCTTAATGTTATTTTAATTGTATCTATTATTTTAATTCCGGTATTTTTTTAAACATTTATCCACTTATAATTTAGAATTTCAATTATACATTATATCTCAATTGTAAACTCTTACACTATTATCTAACTATTTTTTATCATTCTCATATTTTTCTGAGCCAACAAATCAGAATTTTTCTTTTTATTCCTTATCTTAGGCTCCTTTCTTACAAATCTTTTACTTCCTCTCGACAACTCTGAGAGAAAACATTGTGATTGTCAAAAAAATCCAAGTCAAGATTTTGATAAAGGTTGACATTTCATGATCCTCTTAAACCATAAAGTGATTTTCACAATGCCATCTGTCTGTACTTTGGGCTAGAGCTGAAACCATTTTACCAATTGAGCTAAAACTTGTATCTAGGGTATTAAAATGGTCTCCTCAAGGAGTTTTTGAAATTAGATATCTAACCCTAAATTGAAGGGTAAAAAGAGAAAAAAACGATTCTCTTAAAATCCATTCTAACAATTTTGATTGTATTTTATACATAGGCATTGTTTATCCCTATAAAAAAAATTGTTATTCTCATTCTGATGAAAAAGACTTTGAGGGTATTTTATTTACATCACGGGAATTTTCCAATTTTCGTCATTTCTGCACAACTATTGAGATACGAAATAACTTATAATTGTAAAGTTGTAGTAGGCTACTATTAAATATTAAAATAAAATATTTAAATATATATTTATAAAACCAAACTTTTTAAGCTATAATTAAATATATATGGTACTTTTTAATTCAGTTCTTTGAAAATGAATTTGATTCCTGTGTTCTTTGGTGAACAAAGATGTTTCTTTTTTCTCATTTTTTCTGTACCAGTGTTCCTAGTTCCTAGTGCCATAGAGTAATAGTGTATATTATTTCATGATCTTTAGTGTAGTGTCTCTACAACAATTTATAGATCTATTATTTCATTTCACAAATAGTAAATGTCTCTTTTAAGATAAAAGCGGGAGAAAATCTGTAAGATGCACCTTACCATTTATTTAATAACGTTAAAAGGTTTGCTTGATTTTCCTACAAATTGACATTCTTAACACTTCTTAGAAAATACTAACATAGTTTTTGTGGTCAACAATTGTGTACAATTTTACTATATTATTATTTTATAAGTATATATTTATTTCATTTGAATGAACTACAACAGTTGTTGGCTAGGAAGCCAACTTCCAATTCCATTAGTTCACTGGATTAATAAAGAACTACATTGGCATCTTAACTAAAAAATATAAAATAAAACATAAATAGGCAATTTAGTTTGGTTTTTGAAAGTAATTTAGTAATTGGTTTTTGAAGACAGCCTATGTACTGTCAAATAAGTCTATATAATTGTGACTGTTGCTTATTAAATTGTATGCACGAGGTGTGTTAAACAAAGGCAAGCTGTACATGTAATTAGTAGATTTTCCATCACAGAAGAATGTATTAATGTTTCATGTCAGTTTCGATGGTGGTAAGAGTTTATTGCATATCAGTAGGTCATCACAGTCTATTTATCCATTTATTAAGTTTGTGAAGAAAGTTCATAACAAAATGTTGCTCCGGATTTCAATATTTAACAAAGGAATAAAATTGGGACTATTATATGACAACGATTTAATAAACTATTACTGTAGTTTTTAAAGCAACAGAGGACTTTTAAAAGTGTGGAGACCAAATAATAGAACCAAATTCCAAGTTGCTTCGAATCAGGGAATAATAGAGGAAAAGTTATGCATGTGTTTTGATGAACCCTAACAATTTAAATGATTTGTAACAATCATATTTATATATGTAGAAAAAGTAAGTTTAGAGTCTAGAGTAATACCTAAATCTTTCATAGTAGATACTGGAGTTGTTTATTATTATTATTATTAATTATTAGTTACTGCGTCTTACTACCCATTTGGGTTATACGCACTTACGCTAATGTGTAATGGTAGGGTGATTATGAGATAAAATGAAGACCTACAGTTTAACGTGGAATCCGAACCACGGTGGAGGCCTGGCATTCTCCAATTCACAAGATGTCTTGTCAGAGGTGAAGGCAGGGTTTGGAAATCAGATATATCTGTGCCGGTACCGAGGATTGAACCTCGGACCCCAGCACAGAAGTCAGACACCTTACGCTAGACCACCAGGTCACCTGATACTGGAGTTAAATAGTGGTTAGATAAGATATAGTCAAATACAATATCACCCTGTTTCTCTGAAAAAGTCATTTTTACACACTGATTCAGGGTATGGGCGAGATTGTTAGCTTTACACCATTCTGTGATGTTGTCAAAGTCAGATTGTAAAAAGTTGCAGTCACTTAGTGAGTCAATTGATCGGTAATTTTAAGTCCTCAGCGTAGGGTAGGCGTTTTGAGCTAAGGAGAGATACAAGGCATTAATAAAAATAATAAAGAGCAGTGGTCCAAGTTTGGACCCCTGTGGGAATCCAGAAGTGACTGGAAGAGTGAAACAACAAAACAAATGACTGTTACACATTGTTTTCTCCGATTCAAGTAACACTTCAACCAGTTTAAGAGATTTCCACATATACCAAATAGTTTATTTTCTGAGTGGACTGTTGTGATTTACTCTATCGAATGCCTTGGAAAAGTCTGTGTAGATCGAATTACTTGTAGGTGTTTGCTAAATGAGCTTTAAATGTAGTCAGTGTAAAACAATAAGTTAGTAACAATGGGTCTGCCACTGATATGATACTATCTCAACAATGCCCGCTGAAGAATACATTACTTAATATAAAGGTAAGAAAGCAGATTTAAAAACTTTTTCTAGCAGTCAGATATGTCAATGTCCACTTGAAAGAAAATATGGGTATACATACATAAATATTGCAAATTATGTAGGCTATACATTTAGCCATTGTTGATAAAAATTCACATTATTATATTTTGTTCTAGATAGGATATTCAGGAGCACTATTATACATTTTTTAAAAACAGGTTCCATTGCAATATTTCCCTACTGCACCACCACATGCATTATGGAATGATAACACAGTAAAGATACTTTTATCATTTCCTTTTTTTTTTTAAAGCCAAAATTGTTTTGTTAAGTGACGATTGCATAACATTTGTTCTAGTGTTGGGAAGCACTTATTCTTTATAAATTCACTGTCTCTTGAGTTTGTGTGGCACATATATAGTTTCTTTAGAAAGTGGTTTTTTCATCAACAGTTCAACTCTTGACAATATTTTGTATCAAGTTTGTGAATCTGCTTAGGTTTGCCATCTACCGGCCTTTTGCTTGAAATAGTTTGTTAGGTAGCCATGCGAGTCAAATAAAGAACTACTATAAACACATTTTAAAACTTGGATAATATACCTCACTTGTATTCCACTGCTTTGGAAACTTTATATATCTATAATCTATAATCAATACTTTTATAAACTAGAATAAACACTCTACTGAAACTGATGATAAAAAATTATCTCAATTCATAATTATAAATGTAAAAGAATTACAGAACAGAACTTAATGAAATTGAATATCTTAATTAAGGAAAGATCGGCTTTAATGATTTAGATTAAATTTCATTTCTAAGCATTGATAATTATTTCAAACAAAATGGACACTCTCAATTCTTCGTCAAAATGAATTTAAGGTCTCCGGTCTGATGCGTAAATTCAATTTTTTTTATCATATCTCTATAACTCTTTAAGATATGAAATTGCTTATTGAAAATATGTGGATCTATTTATAATAAAAATCTTTAACTGAAAGATATTTTCATAAATCCAATAATTTTCAATATTCATGCAAATGTATATATATATTTTTATAACTTTTCAAACACTAAAGGTAAAGTATTACGACCGTAAAAAGTATCTAGCCTGAGATGTTAATGGATTTCATTGTTTCAAGACCCCACCCTAGCTCCCAACCATAAAAAGTGGTTTTTGCAATGTCATCTGTGGTGTGTGTGTGTGTGTGTGTGTGTGTCTGACCCCAAAATTATGGGTAGTTTATTAAAGGGCAAAATGATAATACATTTATTCTCTCAAAATCAGCTCTAAATATTTTAATGAAAATTCTTATCTAGCCATTGATTAGGATTTTTAATAAAAATGGCTATTTTTATTTTCCCATGAAAATGACTTTTAGAATACTTTACTGAAGTGAAAATTTCCAAATCCACAAAATATTGAGGGTACTAAATAACTTATCTTGCAAAATTGTAGTACTCTTAAAAATAAAATCTTTTATTTGAAATATATCTGTATAAAACCAATTGTTTCTCAGATATTGGCAAATATACTAATACAATTTTGTGAGCTTTAGTTGTGAAGAGATATTACTTAAGTTCTAACGCAATAATTATTTAATGCCATAGAGTAAGTAAATAAGTATCTCAAAAAGTGTATGCTCTTTTTCCTTTAACCTCTTAGGGGAAATATTTGTATAGCAATGCTCTAGCTGTATAATTTTAGACTCAATAGTCATTATTTACCTTTTTATTGGTCAACATTAATAAATAAGTAATCTAATAGTAATTAGACAACCTAGTAAAATTCCAAAAATTTTTAACCGGAAGCTGAAATTTTAATACAAAGTGTTGCCACCCTTGTGGACCCAATATTAAACTTATTTATCGGTCCAAATATACAAATGAGGACTTTAATCATTTAAAAATAAAATTGTAAAATTTAAAACCAGAGTGAAATATGTTTTATCTAAGCATAGCACAATTTGTGCTCTTATTTGCTAGTGTATATTATTTTGTTTCACATATATTACGAGTTTTGAGTAAATATCTCTATTTTTAGACAATGAGGTGAGAAAGTCTGTGCGGAGTTCCGTAACATTTATTTTACAAAGTCTGCAATAATATTTCTTGGAAGGGTGCTTGCCACAGTTCACCAATTTGTTTATCTCATGGTGATAAACGCCATCAGCACATGCTACACTTTTATTTAATCATTCTTCACCAATTCATGCATACAAATACAGTATTAACATAGCCTGGTTAAAATAATATATCTATTACTACAATATACAATATTCAATACTTTTGAAGGTTATTTTACACATTGATCCTCACATGTATTTAATTTTAAACATTCTTATGTTTTCATTCATTATTTTACAAAATGCTGTAATCTAAAAAATAACACTTTTTGAAGGGCTGATTTCCAATTAAATAGAACTCTCAATTTTTTTTAGTACTACACTGTTCAATTACATCTTTGTTATTTAGGATTCCTTAAATACATAAATGTTGGAGATCATTACATAAGATTACAAATTAATTGTAGAAAACGTCATATGTATTTGCATAGTAAGTTAATATGTGTACCTACACTTTCTAAAAACATTAAAAATCATCAGCATCATCAACAAAATCATGAACAGACCTCCAACCACTCTCTCCCTCCACCTTGGCCCAGTCTTCTCCTCTCCTCTTTCCTCCACACTTCTCTTTACTTCCTTCACCATCCTGCCCCCCCCCCCCACCCCCACCTATATCCAACATCCTCCTATATTATTCTTACAAAAGTTTTCCTTGTAAATGAATAAGTTTGTTGTTGTTTATAATATTTTGTTTTTTCTTTGTCCGCAGAACCCCTCCTTATCAGACAGCGAAAGCAGCAGTAACAGCCAGAGCAGTTTCCGCGAGACTCCGCCAGCCATTTTGCCTGAAAGTCACCACAATCACCATTTCCCAACCGCGAATCACTCCCCCTCAAACGCGATGACTACACTCGAGTCGGTAACGTCAATGGCTGCTTCGCTGGCTGCAGTTGCAGCTTTAAGCTCAAACCAGAATCATTCCATTATTGTAACAAGCCCGTCGGCCACAACCGCCGGAACAATGCCGTTTTACCCAACACCCCACCATACGGGGCTGTTTCCCCCTGGTATCTGGCCCCCTCTCCACCGCACCCACTCGCTAACATGGCTCGTACCATACCACCCTCTGTCACTGCGCTCACAGATGGACTCAAGATGGAAACAGCTCCTTCAATAAAACAGGAAGTGTCAGCTTCTCCTATGGTTATGACGATACCACAGACAGTTGCTGAACAACCACTTGATCTAAGTGCCAAGGCAACAGACAGTGGGACTATCGCTCCTTGCCAACAGTCTCTTAGAGTACCCAACATAGACAACAAACACATATTAAAGTAAGTCACCACAACAACATCTACATATCTTTTGAAGTGTTAGTTTCTAGTTTGGATTATACCGTGTATGCTTAGTCTTTCTCTGTCTGAGGATGTTTTATATTTATATAATGATTTTACTAGTGGATATTTGCGGCACCTTTTAAAAACTACAAAAATATTTTTTGCCATCAACATTAATACCATTTTACTAAATTATTGGTATAGTTTTATAGCTATTGGTAATGATCTATCATAAGTTACAGCTGAAGATCACATGACTTGTATGAATACAGGAAAGTACATCTAGTAACTTTTTCTAGCTATTCGATATGTAGATTTTTAAGAAAATTTGAGTATATGATTACAAGTGTTTTTTATTTTCGTAAATCACCAATCTATGCTCTTCACATATTTACAATAATGGTGAGGGAATAAGGAAGGTAGTATTTAGAAGAAATCTAATGATATATATATATTCATATAAAATCACCTTCAGTAGGAAACCATTTAGGAAAAAAAAACTTGGTACACTCGACCTAAATACAATCGCTTCAACCGGAAATTCAGCTTATTGTGAAAGTTACATCTTAGATTATGCAACTGCCAATGTATGTGTGTTTGTATGTATTTAGTTATTCCCACTTTAAAAATAGCTTAAGGGTCAGTTTTTGGTAGTTGAGGGTAAGCTATTTGAGTAAAGGTACACAATATAATAATAATAATAATAATAATTATTATTCATAAATGTATCATCTTTTATTAGTTTGGCTTTGAAATGCATTCCCATATCTTTGCAGCAGTTTTCTTTATATCAACAATGATAGACTTACCCACAGAATACTTCTCAGCTAGTTTCATTAATGTCTCCCCCTTTCTAAAATCCATCTAAAATACCACATTTTTATTTTAAGATTAACATGTTGTGTTTACTTTTGTTTGACAACATTGTGCAATAAATTGACTTAAAAAAACATGTTCACACTTGCAAGACTAAACTTCGTTGTCGTCGTCGTAAGATAAAGAAAAGTAAAAAAAAAACCACCATTGGGACCATGAATAGTGTTGGAGGTAACAAAACTAGGGATTTAGGTTAAGTTTGGACTACCAATTCTTCTGGACTAGCACAGGTTTGGATTAGTAAGACCATTCTGTATTTATTTATAACTTTAAATTAAACAGATCAAAATAAAACATGTTTAAATTTTACTTCTTGTGAATTTATTTTTTTGGCCTTGCTTGGTGCAAGGAGTAGGAATTGGTAGCCTTTAAAATCAAGCTTGTTGATAAAAAAAATTATTGGTGCAAGGCATTTAACTTAAATATAAATACTTGGCGGATTTATTTTTATCTTTGAATATTGAACCCAGTTGCTAAGAGATATAAAGTTTTTACTATCAATGGCAAATGAATCTTAAAACAATGTTTCTCTAATTGATATGGCATTTTAAAGCTGTCAAAAAAACTAGACCCAGATTGTTTTTGTGTTAACCATCATTTAGGAAATACCCACAACCTTATCAATTAGAGTTATCACTTTTGCTAAGTACCCCGATTTTTAATACTGTAACAAGTCTAAAATGCATTATTGATACTAGAAGATAACGCTGTTTCAATAATCTTCTTTGGATTTATAGATTATCAAATATTTATGATAATATTTTATCACCCAGGGACTTTTTCTGTTATGTTTATCAAAATATATTTTAGCAGGCCTTTTTATTTTTATTATTTGGGACAGTTTCCAGCCAAAAAATTTATTTATATTTTGAAAGTTATGAGTACCTAGCTTTGTAAAACTTGGTATATTAAAATTGGTCCTACTCATTAATTATCAAGTTCATATAAAGATTGTATTATATGTCTAAACATGCATCAACACTAGTGCTATTATAATCTGGTAAATTCACTATAAAAGGCAGGGCCAGCTCTAAGGTGGCATGTTGGGGGCAAGGGGTAGCACGGTAGGAAGTTGGGTAAGGTGGTAGATTCAGAAGGGCAGCAAAAATGAAATATATTTTGTTTGTTTTTTCAATCTATTCATTTTTAAAAAGCTTATTTATTACTATTGAAGAAAGGATTTAGGTCATATCTAAAAAAAGGTAATTCTTCAAAAATATTTATTTGTAACAATCATATTTCTTAAAAATTTCTCTACATACTCAAATTTTGATTTTAATAAGAGTGTTTGAACTTTCATAATAATAGGTTTTGATTTTGGAATTTATAAAATGTTCTTAAAATGTTGTCTTTATAAGAATACTGCTAATGATAAGTATACATTTGTAAATTATTACCAAAATATATGTTTCAAGGAATGTAGTTAGTTTTCAATCGATTGAACTTGAGTAACTGAAGGTTTTAATTTTTTTTTACTTAAAATCAAATACTTTTTTAGCACTCTGTCCTACTACTCAAATACACTTGTATACTAATTATGCTAAAGGGTTAAAGATGAGAAAGGATAAATTTAGAGGCAGTGTATCCATATTTGGTTGAAATAAGAATGGAAAACCACCCTCTTTACAACCAACGAGTATCAAAACACGATCTCCCCACTATCAGCAGTCTAGTCTATTGCAAGAGTAGCACCTCAGACTATACGGCCACTGAAGCGGGTAATTTCATAGTTCAACTAAACATTTGGAAAAATCAATAATTATCTTATGTCTACAGCACAGGATACATTTTTTTTTAAATAAAACAAAGTGACTGAGTATTGATAATTAATTAGAATAATTGATAATTATTTATAAAACATTATAAAATTTGAATTTATAACATTAAAATTAGATTTTGAATTTAAAATAGTTTAAATTTTCCCATTTTTAATTGCAAATTTTGATTAGTGTTTTTAATGTCTTCAGCAGAGACGGCGGTATTTTCATGGAGCGGCAATAATACTAAACATTACCCCTGGAGCTCCCTGCTTGGGTGGGTACTAAACATCGGCCCTCTAGCTCCCTGCTTAGTTGGGTACTAAACATCGTCCCTCTAGCTCCCTGTCTGGGTGGGTACTAAACATCATCCCTCTAGCTCCCTGCTTGGGTGGGTACTAAACATCGTCCCTCTAGCTCCCTGTCTGGGTGGGTACTAAACATCATCCCTCTAGCTCCCTGCCTGGGTGGGTACTAAACATCGGCCCTCTAGCTCCCTGCTTAGTTGGGTACTAAACATCGTCCCTCTAGCTCCCTGCCTGGGTGGGTACTAAACATCGTCCCTTTAGCTCCCTGCCTGGGTGGGTACTAAACATCGTCCCTTTAGCTCCCTGCCTGGGTGGGTACTAAACATAGTCCCTTTAGCTCCCTGCTTGGGTGGGTACTAAACATCGTCCCTCTAGCTCCCTGCCTGGGTGGGTACTAAACATTGTCCCTTTAGCTCCCTGCCTGGGTGGGTACTAAACATCGTCCCTCTAGCTCCCTGCTTGGGTGGGTACTAAACATCGGCCCTCTAGCTCCCTGCTTAGTTGGGTACTAAACATCGTCCCTCTAGCTCCCTGCCTGGGTGGGTACTAAACATCGTCCCTCTAGCTCCCTGCCTGTGTGGTACTAAACATCGTCCCTTTAGCTCCCTGCCTGGCTGGGTATTAAACATCGTCCCTCTAGCTCCCTGCTTAGTTGGGTACTAAACATCGTCCCTCTAGCTCCCTGCCTGGGTGGGTACTAAACATTGTCCCTTTAGCTCCTGCCTGGGTGGGTACTAAACATCGTCCCTTTAGCTCCCTGCCTGGGTGGGTACTAAACATCGTCCCTTTAGCTCCCTGCTTAGTTGGGTACTAAACATCGTCCCTTTAGCTCCCTGCTTAGTTGGGTACTAAACATCGTCCCTCTAGCTCCTTGCTTGGGTGGGTACTAAACATCGTCCCTTTAGCTCCCTGCCTGGGTGGGTACTAAACATCGTCCCTTTAGCTCCCTGCCTGGGTGGGTATTAAACATCGTCCCTTTAGCTCCCTGCCTGGGTGGGTACTAAACATTGTCCCTTTAGCTCCCTGCTTGGGAGGGTACTAAACATCGGCCCTCTAGCTCCCTGCCTGGGTGGGTACTAAACATCGTCCCTTTAGCTCCCTGCCTGGGTGGGTACCAAACATCGTCACTTTAGCTCCATGCCTGGGTGGGTACTAAACATCGTCCTTTTAGCTCCCTGCCTGGGTGGGTACTAAAAATCGTCCCTCTAGCTCCCTGCTTGGGTGGGTACTAAACATCGGCCCTTTAGCTCCCTGCTTGGGTAGGTACTAAACATCATCCCTGTAGCTCCCTGCCTGGGTGGGTACTAAACATCGTCCCTTTAGCTCCCTGCTTGGGTGGGTACTAAACATCGTCCCTCTAGCTCCCTGTCTGGGTGGGTACTAAACATCATCCCTTTAGCTCCCTGCTTGGGTGGGTACTAAACATCGTCCCTCTAGCTCCCTGTCTGGGTGGGTACTAAACATCGTCCCTTTAGCTCCCTGCCTGGGTGGGTACTAAACATCATCCCTCTAGCTCCCTGCCTGGGTGGGTACTAAACATCATCCCTTTAGCTCCCTGTCTGGGTGGGTACTAAACATCATCCCTCTAGCTCCCTGCCTTGGTGGGTACTAAACATCATCCCTTTAGCTCCCTGCCTGGGTGGGTACTAAACATCATCCCTTTAGCTCCCTGCCTGGGTGGGTACTAAACATCGGCCCTCTAGCTCCCTGCCTGGGTGGGTACTAAACATCGTCCCTCTAGCTCCCTGCTTGGGTGGGTACTAAACATCGTCCCTTTAGCTCCCTGCCTGGGTGGGTACTAAACATCGTCCCTTTAGCTCCCTGCCTGGGTGGGTATTAAACATCGTCCCTTTAGCTCCCTGCCTGGGTGGGTACTAAACATTGTCCCTTTAGCTCCCTGCTTGGGAGGGTACTAAACATCGGCCCTCTAGCTCCCTGCCTGGGTGGGTACTAAACATCGTCCCTTTAGCTCCCTGCCTGGGTGGGTACTAAACATCGTCCCTTTAGCTCCCTGCTTGGGTGGGTACTAAACATCGTCCCTTTAGCTCCCTGCCTGGGTAGGTACTAAACATCGTCCCTTTAGCTCCCTGCCTGGGTGGGTACCAAACATCGTCACTTTAGCTCCATGCCTTGGTGGGTACTAAACATCGTCCTTTTAGCTCCCTGCCTGGGTGGGTACTAAAAATCGTCCCTCTAGCTCCCTGCTTGGGTGGGTACTAAACATCGGCCCTTTAGCTCCCTGCTTGGGTAGGTACTAAACATCATCCCTCTAGCTCCCTGCCTGGGTGGGTACTAAACATCGTCCCTTTAGCTCTCTGCTTGGGTGGGTACTAAACATCGTCCCTCAGGCTCCTTGTCTGGGTGGGTACTAAACATCATCCCTTTAGCTCCCTGCTTGGGTGGGTACTAAACATCATCCCTTTAGCTCCCTGCCTGGGTGGGTACTAAACATCATCCCTCTAGCTCCCTGCCTTGGTGGGTACTAAACATCATCCCTTTAGCTCCCTGCCTGGGTGGGTACTAAACATCATCCCTTTAGCTCCCTGCCTGGGTGGGTACTAAACATCATCCCTCTAGCTCCCTGCATGGGTGGGTACTAAACATCGTCCCTTTAGCTCCCTGCTTGGGTGGATACTAAACATCGTCCCTCTAGCTCCAGGTCTGGGTGGGTACTAAACATCGTCCCTTTAGCTCTCTGCTTGTGTGGGTACTAAACATCATCCCTTTAGATCCCTGCTTGGGTGGGTACTAAACATCGTCCCTCTAGCTCCCTGCCTGGGTGGGTACTAAACATCGTCCTTTTAAGCTCCCTGCTTGGGTGGGTACTAAACATCGATCCCTCTAGCTCCCTGTCTGGGTGGGTACTAAACATCATCCTTCTAGCTCCCTGCCTGGGTGGGCACTAAACATCATCCCTTTAGCTCCCTGCCTGGGTGGGCACTAAACATCATCCTTTTAGCTCCCTGCTTGGGTGGGTACTAAACATCATCCCTTTAGCTCCCTGCCTGGGTGGGTACTAAACATATCCTCTAGCTCCCTGCATGGGTGGGTACTAAACATCGTCCCTTTAGCTCCTGCTGGGTGGGTACTAAACATCAGTCCTTCTAGCTCCTGCTGGGTGGGTACTAAACATCGTCCTCTAGCTACCTGCTTGGGTGGTACTAAACATCATCCCTCTAGCTCCCTGCTTGGATGGGTACTAAACATCGTCCCTTTAGCTCCCTGCTTGGGTGGGATACTAAACATCGTCCCTCTAGCTCCCTGCCTGGGTGGGTATTAAACATCGTCCCTCTAGCTCCCTGCCTGGGTGGGTATTAAACATCGTCCCTCTAGCTCCCTGCTTGGGTGGGTACTAAACATCATCCCTCTAGCTCCTTGTCCTCCTTGGGTGGGTACTAAACATCGTCCCTTTAGCTCCCTGCTTGGGTGGGTACTAAACATCGTCCCTTAGCTCCCTGCCTGGGTGGGTATAAACATCGTCCCTTAGCTCCTGCCTGGTGGGTACTAAACATCATCCTCTAGCTCCCTGCTTGGGTGGGTACTAAACATCGTCCCTTAGCTCCCTGCTTGGGTGGGTACTAAACATCGTCCCTCTAGCTCCCTGCTGGGTGGGTATTAAACATCTCCCTCTAGCTCCCTGCTTGGTGGGTACTAAACATCATCCCTCTAGCTCCCTGCTTGGGTGGGTACTAAACATCGTCCCTTTAGCTCTCTGCTTGTGGGGTACTAAATATTGTCCCTGGAGCTCCCTGCTTGGGTGATTTTAAGAACCTTTTAATCATTTATAACTAAGAAAAAAAGGAAAAATTATTAACATTTGAAATAAGTCTAATGATTATAATACAATCTAATTTTACCGATCTAACTATATTAAATATTTTAAAATTTCATTTCTTTGATCTTAAGCTTCTTATGAATATTTTCTAAATAACAAAATAAATCATTACATTTACTTAGACTTATAGGGAACCTTCAATGATAATCATCTTTTTAATAAATATAAGACTTTTTATGACTTCTTGATCAATTATTACTTTAAATTTATCTTGATGACCTTATAAGTGCAACTTCAAATACAATTTTTTATATAAATATAAGACCTTATTTTTATTTTTTAATCAATGTTTTTAACATTTTGCTGAAATTAAAGTTCTTTCATTACTTTTTTTCTTATCATGCAATTACATTTTTAAAACAATTTTTCCATATTATATTATCCAATTTATTTTACATCATTGCTTTTATAAACTAAAATGGTTTAATTTGCATATCACATTTGTATGCATAAATTTTTAAAAATAACAATTTTTGAAAATTTGTCATTTTTACAATAAATTCTAAAATATATTTGCCAAATTGTAATTTTTAATCTATGTCATTATCACTAAGTATGGAAAATATATTTCATATCAAAATGAGCTAATATTAGATTTAAAACATACATGAAAAGGTTTTTAATTTTTACAAAATTTAAAAATATTTTATTAAAATTGATAAAGTATTTATAGTATATTATGTAGTAGTTGTATGATTTATATTTCTATTTAAAGTGAGTATATAGTATGACTTAATATAATGATAGTGGTGTATATAGTATATTATTATATAGTAGTAGTAGTAGTAGTAGTAGTAGTAGTAGTAGTAGTAGTAGTATAGTACCGTGTCTTACTACCCGTTCGGGCTATACGCAGGTTTCAGTAACTTTTCTACTTGTCAGATAAGACTAGTCCTGTGGAATAATGACATTTTGTCTCGGAGAAATTTTCAGGCGGTAAATAATGATTTACCACAGGAACGGGATGGAAAACGCGAAAAAATTTATGAGGGATTTTCCACTTTGAGCTAAAATAATTTTTAATATTCAAATCTTTTTCTAAGCTAGCCTTCTTATTCATTCCAATAAAAAATTAATAATTTGGTAGTTTCAATGACTGTAAGTTAAATGTAGTGGTAAATGTGAAAAATATTTTTGTAATAGAGTCAGAAAAAGAGACATAATCTCTGATTCGGTTACATTTGTAGGTATGAACAGTAAATTTAAATTTTATATATATTATTATTAAAAGTTCTGTCTCATGACAGATTCATTCCCTTTGTGTGTGAACTTAGACCTCCGATGCGCCTGTCCTCTTGCCTCTTCCTTCAGCTCCCAGAATATTATTCTCTCCTTCAATTCATCTAGTATTTGAATCCTCCTCTTCCTTCCTAAGCTCTCTTTCCCTCATCCTTTCCTTATTTGACGTCGTGCAGAAAACAGTTCCTCCTAAGGATGTGTCCAATCCAGTTTGCTTTGCGCCGGAGAATCACATCCAAAATGGTTCTCTTCTCACCCACGCTTCTTAGGACCTCTTCGTTTGTCCCCCGATCTTCCACTGACTTCTCATCTTCTTTAGCACCACATTTCAAAGCTCTACCAAGTATTTATTTACATCTCCTGAGAGTCCAGTTTCTGCTCCATACAGTGCGATGCTCCAAATGTAGCATTTCATCAGTTTCTTCCTATTCCAAACTCAACTTGCTTGCCAGAAATAACCCATTCTTGTTGAAAGCTTCCTTGGCCTAGGTGATCCTCGACCTAATTACACTAGTAGTAAAAAAACACACACACACACATACATACACTTATCCAAATTGTTGAGCTATTGTCTCAAACATAAAGGGTTCAGTTTAAATTACTTGCCTTTGAATTTCTCCAGAATTTTTGTTAAAGCTATGTTAGATTGCATCATTTGTATTAACAACATTCCCACCTTGGAGGTTTCAAAGTAACAACCTAAGCAGTCTAAGCACTATCACACTTAGACACCAATGTACGATATATAAAGAGGGAAGGATGACAAGTCACCTGCTAGGCCTCTTGTTTATCTGATGATAACCCTTCCCCTCTTCCCCTTAAGAGTTTACACACTCACTATTTGTGATTTGAAAACATTGACTTGCTTTTAAAAATCACATTATCCTGTTTCCTTTTATAGATATGCATATGTTACCAGGGTGACCTGGCGGTCTAGGGTAGGTGTCAACTTCTGTGCTGCAGTCCGGGGTTCAATCCTCGGTCCCGACACAAATTTATCTGATTACTAAACCCTTCCTTCACCTTGACGAGACATCTTGTGAATGTGTGGAATGCCAGGCCGCCATCGGGTTCGGATTCCACGTTAAACTGTAGGTCCTCCATTTCATCTCACAATCACCCATATCATTACACGTTAGCGTAAGTGCGTATAACCCGAACTGGTAGTAAGTCGCAGTGCTAATAATAACATATGTTACCATGTACTTTTTAATTCTACAATCTAGCAGGAAGACTCCTTCAGGACATTTTTGTGACTAAGCCTTAGCCAAAGTTGTAGATAATTTATAAAAATTATGTTTACAAAAACTTACAAGATAAATATAATATTTTTGTGATATTGTAGGACTATTTTTAGAATTATCTAAGAATTTATGGTTTTTGTTTTAACACCATATATTTAAAACTTGCTAAATAAAATGTCAATTTATTAACATGGGAGACCCTATCTTAACCTTCTGTGATACCACAGTAAGGCAACGTCCTTAAGATGGAGTGCTAGTGAGCGTGAGTTTAGGGCAGTATTTTTGCAGTTTTTATAGCACAAACATCTTTTGGCCAAAATAAATCAAATATTTGTTCTATAGAATCATAGAGTTTAGTTTTCTGCACATGCCAATCTCAACAGTTGTTGAATATCTGTCATGAGCATGGCAGCATTTGGGACAAACTTTTCTCTATATTTAAAAAGTTTGTCACCAAATGCTGCCATGCTCATGACAGATATTCAACAACTGTTAGATTAGCATGTGCAGAAAACTAAACTCTATGATTCTATTGAAGAAATATTTGATTTATTTTGGCCAAAAAATGTTTGTGCTATAAAAACTGCAAAATTAATGCACTAAACTTGCGCTCACTAGCACCCCGCCTTAACCAATCTGTAATAAGGTACTATGCGACCAATAATTAAGTTGGATTAGTGGTTTAAATAACTAAATAAAACACTGACTTACAAATACATTTTAACGAGTTTTATTAAGATATCCCCAAAGTAACTTCTAATTTTATATATAAAAAGCACATTCAAAACCTATCAAAATTCATAAAGTATACTTTCAATCACAACTTTTTGGATTAAAAATTTACAGTTATGTATTGATGTGTATTTTTATGTATTTTGGTTGTATGATTTTGGCACTTATTTTAAAAGCTACCATAACTTTGATTTACTTTAGATCAAATAATTAAGGTCACTTTGTAAGCAACAAATATAATGAATCAAGTAGTGCTTGCCTTTGTTTAACTAAGTATTTTTTTTATTTGTAATTGCAAATAAACATTCTAGTAAGTAGCATATTAATTCTCCTACTTTGGTGCTAAGGCATGCAAAGTTGCTGATAACAGGGAGATTGGGGTTCACTTCCAAATTCAACCTTCCTTGCCCCAAACTCATACGTGTAATTAGTACATAGGTATATAACCTGAACAGTTATTAGATGTATGCTAAAAATAATATATTACTGTAATCTAGTTTTAAAGTGCTCCAAAACTGACTTCACACTCCATACTTTTGACCAGAACCATTTGCAATAATGGCACAAGGTTCATTTGTAATTTAACATCATAGGATTGTTGCTATTTTGTTGCTCTCAAGGGTGACCTGGTGGTCTAGGGGTAAGGTGTCAGACTTCTATGCTGGCGGCCGGGGTTCAATCCTCGGTCCCGGCAAAGATTTATCTGATTGCCAAACCCTTCCGTCACCTCTGACAAGACATCTTGTGAATGTGGGGAATGACAGGCCACCACCGTGGTTCGGATTCCACGTTAAACTGTAAGTCCTCCATTTCATCTCACAATCATCCTACCATTACACATTAGCGTAAGTGCGTATAACCCGAACGGGTAGTAAGACGCGGTGCTAATAATAATGTTGCTCTCAACATAATATATACGGATTTTCTGGTCATAATAACTGCTGGCTTTTATTTAATGGAGCAAGTTGGCCACAAATTATAAAAATCAGAAAACCTGGAATTGTTCTCGAATTTTGATATTTGGGAGGGTGGGGGAGTGAGAAAATGGTTCAAATTGGTCATTTCTTGGGAATATAATAATATTAAGAGGTTTTTATTCAAAGCTAAAATTACTCTTGATGCAATCTGTACCCACTGCATACATTTTCTTAGACATGATTTTGAATTAAATTTCCATGAAAATCATACTTTTTGACTGCATGGATACGATTGCCCACATATCTTGTCCTGTTAATCAAAAGGTGGCTAGCAATCATATTTATTACAGTAGCATGTGCAAGTACATTCAGAATAACATAGGAATACCTTTTTTTACAGTTAAAAAAGTCACTAAAACCATTTTGATATATCTATGTCATGTTGTGCAATCTACAGTTGATACTTTTGATAAATAAAATTAATCCTATGAAATAATTTTAGTAAAATAATATCATTGTTGACCAAAACAAAATTCTATTTTCTAAAAGCATTTCCCCACCAAGTTTGTGGTAAAAGCACACATAAAAAGGGGAGTAATACATTTATAAGCCATACTTGGAAAAAAGTATGATAAGATTGTAGAGAAGGGATGGGCATCTAGTCGATCCCAAATGGCTGGTCATTCTCAATTTTCAGTCAATTGCATGAAAACAATCATCATTACTAAAAGTCGACCTTTGAGTTTTCTAAACTCGCAATAATAAAGTATAGATGAGTGACCTTAATCGGTGATGTTAAGAGAAAATTAAATATTTTAATATGAAAGCATATATTTTATTCATTTTCTTTTTCTTTTCTAGACAGTTGGGAACAAAAGTGTTCTTGGAGAGGCTAAATATAAGGAATAGATATAAGATGTATACACAAAATATGTAGAATGGAGAAAGTATGGTTGACCGCGGGATAAGTTTATTGGAACAATAAAGATAACGACCCTTGAGGTAGAGTTATTCAAGGGTTGACCGCAGAATTGTTTTACGATTATAGAGGGAAGGTCCTACCTATGCTGGCTTAAAGCAAATTCTCCCTTCAAGAGATGGTAAGGAATATTTTTTGACATGGATTCACTTTTGAAGTAATTTAAAATAGCTTAAAAAGTAAATGCAGTGGCGGTTATGACGGAGGGGGGGGGGGGCGCAAATATTACCGGATTTAAAATAAATTACAATCAGTAATACTTTTGATGATTCTCTATGAGAAAATATATTATTGTTTAAACGGTATGATATGTGATTTCAGTAAATTTCAGCTAACTGTCATATTCTGTTTTCCTTCACATTTTCGCTCGATTTGCTATAGAGTATTGTTTGCAGTCTCCGGCCATGCTCGAAGCTCACGTTTCATACTCAAAAATATCTACTCGCACTGTGCATGCATCTTATGTTCAAGGTCGGCTTCAAGCCCACGGATTGTCGTCAGACAGGGCAGTCAGTTAGTGAATTGATCTGTGGACGCTGTATTTTTATGACATAGTTGTGTCATTTTAATGTAATAATGTCTGTATACAAAGGAAAACATAGTAGTTTGATGAATATTTTTTTTCACCCAAGAATACTTCAAAATGTGAACCTCATTCTAATGTGCTTGAAAATATAACTAAACGACCTAAACTCGATCCAGAATCACAATGCAGTGGAGTCATTGAATGTGCTGTGCACCTGGAGGTTACTTCGAGTGGGATTATTCCACCAAGTGATGTAAATGTTTGTATTAAGAATGGCCCAATGCAACCAAGTAAGTCATCTTATAACAAAAATAGAAGTTTTAGCAGTTGCTGGTATACAAAATATAAATTCATATAATATTCAGAGGAAAAAGATGCTGTGTTTTGTTTCTCCTGTCGTCATTTTGAGCTGAGCTCTAGTTATGCTGATCCTACTTTTGTTAATAATGGTTATAGTAACTGGAAAAAATTGAATTTGCTGAAAGTGAATTCCATAAGTTATCCATTACAAAATGGATTAGTATTTTATCAGCTGAACAGAACGCTACTGTTGTTTCCACGCTAAGTGTTCAGCATAAAACACTATCAATCAGCTTTAGCTACTTTGGAAAGGGTTGCTCTGGTTTGTGCAAGACAAGATATTGCTCTTAAGAGGCCATCGTGAAACTGTTGATGAAAATTATACAGCTAAAAACAAGGGCAACTTTTTGGAAATTTTAAATCTCTTGAAGCTAAAAAGTGAATCATCTAGAGATTGCTTAAATAGTTTGTCTAGTAATGCGACTTACTCATCAAAGCCGTCACAAAATGAGCTCCTTGATGTAGGAGCCAGTATAGTATCCACTCACATAGTAGAGGGGGTAAGGAATTCAACAGTGGACATTAATTTTAGATGAAGCGAGGGATATAAGCAGAGTAGAACAAATGCTCATTTGCATTAGGTATGTAGCACAAACTGATATATAAGAACGTTTGATTGGTTTTGTTCATTTATCAGATCTAGATGCAAAGACGTTGGCAAATAAATCTTACGATCACCTTGTTAATGTGTGGTTGAATCCTAAAAAAAGTGTTGGCCAATCGTATGATGGTGCATCAGTGCTGCATTAATGGAGTCCAAAACTTATTTCGAAAAATGGTTGATAATCCTTGTGTTTATGTGCATTGTTATGCACATTGTTTAAACTTAGTTTTGGTGGATGTAGCGTCAAGAGTAGACATTGTAGGCGACTCTTTTGGCTTATTAGAGGCTATTTATGCATTTCAATCTGTGTCTGTTTTGTGTCATCAAAAGCTTATTGACGCTCAAAAGAATTATCCTGGAGAGCAAGCAATGTAAATCCCCCTTCAAAGTGATACACGTTGGTATGCAAATACAAGGGAATTGTTTACTTCGAAAAAAATTCTTCAATTAAAGCAGTACTAGAGGATTTGTCAAATCGTCCAACAATAAAGAAGCAGCAGAGGCCAGGGGACTTTTAAGCCAATTTTGTAATTTCAACTTTGTGTTTGTTTTGAAGGTATTTTCAGAGATTTTGGGACTAGCAAATGGGGTATCCATGCTGCTTCAACAGACATTTGTGAATTTTGGGTCGTCTCAAAGAGTAATAAAAGCTTTAATAGCTACACTGAAAGAAAAACGTTCTGATGAATACTTTAATTTTATATGGACTGCAGCCTATGAAAAAGCAAAAGACTATGATTTACCATGTGAATAAAAATCTAGGAAATCAACATTACCTCACAAATTTATGAAATATTATATTATAGCATCAGTCTTACCAGGAAAAACAAAGGGCAATCCACACCCAAAGTGTAAAAATGTAAACAAAATCTATTTGAAATCATTTTCAATATGCTTGGGGAATTGGAACATTGATTCACTAAGAATGACTTTATAAGTGATGCGATAAGTGCTTGCTTGTCACCCTGGCAGTGAAATGTTTCTTCATGAAAAATCTATTCAATGATTTGCTGAAAAATACAAACGATTTTTTCCGGACTTCGAAAAGTTTAATTCCAAAGTATACTTATCTAATAACACCTTTGCTAATAAAAAACAATCACTCATAGACTTTTTTAATGACCTAAAGAAAATGGAAGTAGTTTTTCCTAACCTCTCCAAACTTCTAACACTCTTTCTAACGTTGCCTGTTTCCTCAGCAGATTGTGAAAGAAGGATTAAAGCTTATTTGAGATCGACAATGACGAGTAAAAGACAATCCAACCTGGCTATACTCTCATTAGAAGGGGAGTTAAGTGAACGTCTGGTCCAGGATCCAACAGAAGTTGTACAAAAACTTTGCTGAAATTGGAAGTCGTAGAATTATTTTTTAAATAAATCAGCATTTAAATGATAGAAAACTATTTTTTATCTTTACTTGTATTGTAAATATTACCCAAATATACCATAAAATAATGAAGTAATTTAGTTATTTCATTAAGTTCTTTTTTTAGGCGCTTCCCTATCCTGATTGATTCTGTCATTTCAATTTGTCTTATATCTATTTTCAATTAACGCATCTATTGACACTAAAGGAGTGTGAGACAATTATCGTTAAATGCACTAATTTGTGCCCCTCCGCCTCCAATTTTTTTTTCTAGAACTGCCATTGAGTAAATGAGATTGTAAGTGGTATGAATTGTATTAAGACTCCAATAGTCTGCAAGCCTAGGCATTGAGTAGGGTGCATTATTGACAACTTGTAGAAGAACCAGGCATTACCCGGGGTAACCATGCAATGTATTGCATGGCTACACTGGACAGCGCTTTTATTTACTTTGAACAGTCGGAAAAAATAGCTTTACTTTTTATTTTTTCCAGATGAATTTTTAGTTAATTTAAAAAGATTAGTAAAAAAATTAAAATTCTGGCTTTTAGATGTGCATGTATGTGGACAGGGTTACTAATATTTAAATTACAGACCTCTGGGTGTTGTAGATATCATACAACGTTCATGACAGATGGTCAAACTCTTCATTTTATTAATATAGATACTTTAGTAATAAAATTTGGCAGGGAGTTCAGCAGACATCTTACAAAACATTTTCTTTCTGGCCCATTTGCTCAAATCTCACAAGATAGATAATTTTTTGCAAGGAAAACTGATAACCAAGCTGAAATTTTATTTTAAAATTTTAGTGGTCACTGCCATATGATGGAATTTTAACAAATTAATCCCACAGGTCTAATGCAGAAAAATCTGTCTTTCTATAATAATTTTGTGTTGGCACCTGAATCCAAATCAAATTGATCAAGCACTGACTTAGTAAGTCATTAATACATTAAAATAATATTTCTATTACAAATATTTACACTTTCTCATGACCCCTCGGGTAGAAAATGAAATTGTGATAGTTAAAAATTTTGAATTTGAGATTTTGATGAATATTGACGTTTCATGACACAATGAACCCGAAAAAGTTTTTTTTATGTCTCCATCTGTCTGTATGTCTATCTCCCTCCACCTTGAGCAGAAACCAATTTACAGATCTATTTAAAACTTGGAATCTAGGGGTTTCTCAAGGTTATCCCGAGGAAATTTGGAATTTAAATGCATATAAAACCCTAAAATTAATGGTATTCACTTTAGGACCAAAGGAGAAAAAATTGATTTTCTCAAAACTGGCTCCAACTACTTTGATGAAAATTCATATCCAGGCACTGTTTAACATTACAAACAAATGGTGCATCTAATTTTTCTGGGAAAATAACTTAGAAGGTGCTTTATATTAGCAATTATCTCAACTTTTGATTATATCACTGCAATTATTAAGAAATGAAATTTTGCAAAATGGTGGTAATATTAATAATACAAAACTTTTATTTGAAATATATTTTTATAAAACCAATGGATCTTGAGCTATTGAAAAATACTCATTTTTAAATTGAGGTCTAGGAAATGGGGAGTTACTTGTTATGCTCTTCGGTAAACAGAAATGTTACTTTTTTCTAAATGTTACTTTAACAGTGTATATTACTTAATTTACGCTCTTTGGTGGAATATGGTGCTCTTATTTTAATTATGTTTCTCTCTCAATGTATATTATTTCATTTCACATTTCACATAGCATATGAGTTTTAAGTAAATGTTTCCAATATTATTTAAAGGAACGAGAAAATCTTTGCTGTGCATCGTACCATTTATTGCAAGATATCACATTCAACATTAGTATATTAATGACTTAAATCAAGGGTTGGGGATGAAGAAGGTTTCCAATAAAATGCACCAGTATTATAATAAAAGTGGGCTTTAATAACCATACTTACATCTCAATTGCACCTAGCCAATATTCGAACATCGATATTAAATTTATCATCCGTCAATCTATTCCTCATTTTCCCATATTAACTATCCCAATCCTCTTGATTTTTTAAGTAGGTTAATAATACATGTATCATCAATATCATCATCATAAACTGTTTCCAACCTGTGGCCAGGTCAGTTTAGTAAAATGCCTCTACATTCCTATATCCTTCCGCTATTATTCCTCCTTTAATGGCTTCTGTTCTTCTCTTCTCAGTTGCACAATTTCTGTTATCTGCTCCTCCTTTCTCTGTATTAGCCTCTCTTACGGTCTTTCTCCTACATACTTCCTTTACATAATGTTATGACATTATCTCCTTCTATACCCTCATTACATGCCCATACCATCTCAGTCTTGCTTCCTCTACTATCTCATGTACTCCCTGTACCCCAACTTCCTCGGATAACTTCATTCATAATCTTGTTTCTCCTCATGACAGCTAACAAGCTACTCACAAATTTCATTTCCATGACTTCCTCCACTTTCCAAGTCTCTCTTACATTCAATGTCCATATTTCTGCGGTGACAATAGGTACAAAGTACACCTTGTACAACACTTCCTTACACTTCAAGGGCACTTCTCTTCTTAATAGCAGGTCTGTTACACACCTATAGAGTAATTCTCCATGCTGTCCTCTTCTCATTAGATCCTCTCCACGTCCACCTTTTGCCTTAATTATGATTCTAAGACATTTTACGTTCTGTACTTTTATCATCTCTACTCCATCCAACTTTATAGCTTTACTAGGCCATAGTTTCTCCTTGTCTCTACTATCACTTCACTTTTAACCGTACTCAATTTCTTTACACACTCTTTCACTTCGTCATTTTATTCTTGTAGCTGTTCCTGTACTTCCTATTCCTTCTCTCCCCTATTATTGGGTCATCAGCAAACATCACAGCCTTCATTCTTTCCTCCCCAAGTTTTCTTTCCACTTTGCTCATGACCATTACAAATAGTAGTGGTGAGAGGGTACTTCATTTATATTTGAAACCACTTTTTCCTTCACTCTTTTCTTAACATAACCAAGTAATTCCCATATTCATACCTTATTTCCATCAGTTGTCTTATGGCAAAGATCAAGTCTATTGTAGACCTCTGTTCCGTAATCTAAATCCGTGCTGTCCCTCTCTCCACCTTCCTTTCATTTTATTTCTTATTCTCTTTCCCAATACTTTCTCATATATTTTTTACAGTGGCACACCAGTGTTCTTTTCCTTTAATTTGTGCACCTCTTCTTGTCTCCTTTCTTAAAAATAGGTATTTTTTCCACTCTCCTGATACCTTGTTTTCCTTACAAACCACTCTCGGCACACTGTCTAACCAATGTAGACCTGCTTCCACTTTCATCTATCATTTCCACAGTCATTTCTTACACACCTGGCGCTTTTCCTTATTTAATCCTCTTTAATATGTCCCCCACCTAGTTCCCCCTCATCTACCATTTATTCCTGCTCCTGTTTAACTCTCATCCCGTTCTTCTTTTGGGTTGAACATCATCTCAAAATATTTCATCCATAGTTCCTTTACTTCCTCGACTGTCTTCAAAGTTCATCCTTCACATTCTTGTCCTTTTTTCACTCCTCTTATTTCTTACCTGGCTATATAACACCTTACTTCCTTCTATGTCCCGTTTCAAAACTTCTGTCCATTTTCTGATCCAATCCTTCCTGGCTTCTCGGACCACTATCTTCGTTCTTTTCTTCTTCTCCCTATATTCATTCCTATTTATAAAACTCCTTCGTCACCCTTTTTTCCACCACTATGTCTTCTTTAACTTTCTCTTATCACTTGTCCTCCCACACACCTCCTCTACAGCTACCACCAAACTTGTGTTAAACCTTCCCATCCCATTCTACCTCTGACATTTTCTTTCCTTATTATACCACCTGGATGCTACTTTTGTTTTATTTCTTGCACATAACTCCAACAGCCTTCTACCCTCTTTGTTTCTCTCTCCATATCCTCTTTTCCCCTAAAATCCCCTTAGACTCTCCTCTCTCTTTTCCTACTTTTGTGTTAAGATCCCCTATCACTATCTGCCACTCGTTTCCATATGTCTTTCTAGATCTTCCTCAAACTTGTCTTTTTCTTCTGCTGGGAACCCTACTTGTGGGGCATACACTTGAACCACCTCCGCCTGCATATCTTCTCTCTTTATAAAGCCCATACCGTTTCTCCTCCCTTCATAATTTCCCATCCGATGTAAAATGTAGCCTTTCCTTAATTCTCTCATGCCGCCCCCTCTCTACTTAGTCTCGCTCAGGCCCAGAACATCCACTCTCCTCTCGTCCTTCATGTCCATGATGTCCTCCACTCTTCCAGTCAGTGTGCCAATGCGCAAGAGTCTCTATTTGTAGGTTATGCAGGGTGATCAGCAACCTAGAACATCTGGAAAGTTAGGGAATTTGATTGGTCAGGGAAAAGTCAGGGAATTTAATAAAATTTCTGGAATGCCCTAATGTTCACTAATTATTTTTTATTTAACTCTTATTTACAATAGTAAGAATAACATATTTCTTCCAGGTAATACATACCTAGAATCTAAGACATCTGTTCCAGTGGAGAGTGCTAATCTCAATTCTCAAGGTCAACATGTGATGTTCAAGTTTTTTTTTCGACCCACTAATGCGTGTCTTTAGTCAAAGTTGAGTCATTGTTATGTGCATTCGCGAGAATTAATTACTCTCTTGGAAGAAGAAACTAGAATTGGGTCTTATAACAGTTTTAAACTGTACTGGTGTAAGGCAATCTCGTAATGTATCACTATTATCTCACTGAAATCTATAGGCCCGTTGACACGGTGTTAGTGGAATAATGCAAGTTTAGTGGTATTAGCTTATAAACATGCTAGTTGTGTTGACACGCAATTTTCACTTGTATCTGTATTGCTTCTAAAAACATGGTTGAAAATGAAGTGGTGCAATTTTTTTATTACTATGTCTCATTTCTCGATCAGGCTATTTATACATATATATTAATTACGCATATGTGTTAGGATCTAGAAATGGTGACTATAGAATAAGAATGGGTGGCCAAATAAATTAAAAATTTTCAGTAAACGCAATGTATCATAATTAGATGAGCTGTTTAACTTTTTTTTTATGTTGTTTGTATAAAACCATTTTTTTAGTGATTAGTATGTTTCATATTTCTTAATTACTTAATAGTTAAAATGTATTTCAGTTGATCTCAAATATGTATTATATTATTTTTCTTGATTTGTTAACTCACTTAGCATAGGGCCTACATGATAAATAAAATTAAACTCAAATAAGATCAATAAATCCAAATTCAACCCTCGGTTGGGCATTTTTTTTAATAGGCCTAACACAGGTTTTTTAAACACTGTTTTAAATTTTGATATACTATTAACAAAATATTTTGTTAAATGTTAGTTTGCTAGGCCTAAAATATTCCTTAAAAATAATAATTCATTAATCTGTAGATTTGTTTAAATATAAACTATCTAGTTTGCTATGCGATAATAATATTATATTATGTTTCTACTCAAGTTTCCAAAGCATTACTACAAAGTGTTTAAAGTGTGTGGGCTGAACATTATTAATTAAAACTTATAAAGATTGGTTAAAGTGTCAAATACGTAGATTGGAAAACGTGCCAAAGATTTCGCGTGAAAACCGTCGGCCATTCATACCTCACTTGCCAATAACGCGAATATTATGTTGCCGGACTATCATGAATTTTCATTTGGTTGATACAATAATGAGTTGATTGTAAATTTTGGATTGTATATAACAAAATTTACACATGCCACGTTGATTGTAAGGAAATAATGGTTTGATAAAATTATTGATAACATTTGTTTACCGATATTAAATAATATCTCTCATAAGGCACATTTGCAATATTTACTTAGGCCTAATATTTTATTTTGGAAACTTCTAGGGAATATGTAACCTGATATAACTTTACAATACCCTTTAGTGCAATATTCCTCACATTCTTATCTTTATAAATTCGGTGCTTAAAATTGCACAAAAACCCATTCTTTTCATAACATTACACAGATACGTGTCCCCTGCACAACCAATTCTTTAGTTACCGCCATTTTGAATGGTCTACTTGCATTAGTAAAACTGGAAAGTGACCAACTTTCTCACTTGCAAGTTGACTTGTTTGTTAGTAGCTTGCTTGTCTGTTTACACAATTGAATGTGGGGAATGCCAGGCCTCCACCATGGTTCGGATTCCACGTTAAACTGTAGGTCCTTCATTTCATCTCACAATCACCATACCATTACACTTTAGCGTAAGTGCGTATAACCCAAACGGGTAGTAAGACGTGCTGCTAATAATGTTTACACGATGCAAGCTGTGCACGTGCAGCCAAATTAGTGTACTTGCATTAGTCAACTAATGCCGTGTCAACGGGCCTTAACTTAGATCTCACTATCCAACAAGCTATCACTTTAGGCAGATATATTTAGACACCTCATTGTGTGAGATCATCTTAGAATGGTATGCGTCAAAAAATAGTATTACATTAAATTGCAATCCTAATACTACAAAAATATATATATAGTTACTGGAAAATTTGGGAATTGGATCCAGAAAACCTGGAAAAGTCAGGGAATTTTAAAATATACTTTGGTTGGACACCTTGTTATGGTTGTCAACATTTTTTCCAACATATTTTACTTTATTTTCTCGATCAATTTGGTTTGTTTCACTAACCGGCTTACTAGGGCTGCCACCTCTAGGTCCTCGGGTAAACCTATTTTGGTTGTAACCTTCCCTAACCGAGGCTTTGGGTGCTAATGATGACTTAGCTCATCATCACCAACCCTCTCACTCCCAACCATACCCTGTTCCTGTTTTGGCCCTGACCATACTCCTGTTCTCGTCCGCACCTGACCTGGTTTCTGCTGGGGCTAAACCCAACCTTCCCGGTGTACACCACTAGATGGTCAGATCAGGTTTGAGTAGTTTGTAGTAGGCCTACTTTACTAGGCTATTGTTAGACTATTATAATTTGTCATCTTTAATCAACTTAATCTTTTCTTAAATGAGTGATGAGATTTCTAACCAGGCGAATGAATGTTTGCAAACAATTTTTTAAGCAATACACTATCGGGCTTAGTTATTAAATCTTGTACTAACACATCCAGATCAATATGTTGCTGATGTTTGCTGTCAGCTGTTACATTATTAAGTTTCACATCTTTGCACCCACATTGACACTGCAAGTTTTCTCAGTGGCACCATCACTTGTTAAACATGGTGACCATAAGTTAGAACAAAAAGCACCCACCCAGCCCTCTGTATATAGGCCTATTAGCTCGTCTTTTAATAAGATATAAAACACATTAGCTATCTATGTATAGAGTGCTTTTATTTACATTTATTTGTAAAAAATTTATTTGAATTATATTTAACAAGTAGTAAGACATAGTGCTTATATATCTTTGGTGCCAGGGAAAAAGAGTATAAGTAAAAAAAAAAATTAACAAAATGAGATAAGTCAATATTTACATTCTCCTTGGCCAGAACTATCATTTGGTACAAGTAGTATAAGTCAAACTCAATCTTATTGCTGGAAAAGATCAATTTGATCATTATAGTATAAGTACATTTGTTTTCTTTTAGTTGTACATTTTAGTATCAGTCAAGTTATACTATACTCCATTCACGGTAGGAATTATTCTCTGAAAGGTCTTTTTTCCTACCAATATCCTACTATATAATAGGTTTATGGTAGGGAAAAAGGCCTTTCAGAAGTCAATTCCTACCGTCAACAGACATTATTAGAAACATTTTTATTTTGTATTTTACTAGCTGCCCTCAACAGTATAGTTCGACTTATACTATGGGCAGTTTTAAACAAGATATTGTTTTCCAATTTCAAAACAGAAAAAGAAAGATTTAATTTATATGCATCCACTGATCAGCCATCATGAATCTTTTATTAATTTGAAAACAACTAATGCTGAAGACTTTTTTCCAGATAAAGAATTCCAAGAAGATGAAAACTTTACTTGTTTATTATAAATACATTAAATAATAATGCTTGATAAATCATTTCACTGCATATTATGTTTATTATAAATACATTAAATAATAATGCTTTTGATAAATCATTTCACTGCATATTATGTTTTATTATAACTAAGAAAACACACAATGCTTAATTTTGTAAAATATTTGTTGCATACAAACATTAAAACTTATAAATAAAAATCAAACAAACACCTACTCAGTTTTAAGAATACAAAACAATGTATTCATTATTAAAAATATGTTGATAATAATAACAATTATAGTATAAGTCTTAATCAGAATGATGACAAACCAAATATAAGTCAGTCATTTTCGATAATTAACACTATATTTAATTTTTAGTGAAAGTGTGTTAAATAACATTCATTTGAGATTTATAATGCAAAAATTTAAAACTTTATTGAAAGAATTCTCCAATACTTTAATTTCTAGCTTTAAAACACCTCTCCTGAAAAGTAACATTTTTTTGACTTATACTCTTTATCCCTGGCACCAAATATATATTGGACCACTTACAAAGAGTTTGATGCCTATGCAGACCATCCACCTTAATATACTACGATCCTTACACTTTACCAAATGCATATGTTTTATTAATGTACCATCTTGTGAATGTGGGGAATGCCAGGCCTCCACCGTGGTTCGGATTCCACGTTAAACTGTAGGTCCTCCATTTCATCTCACAATCACCCTACCATTACACATTAGCGTAAGTTCGTATAACCCGAATGGGTAGTAAGACGTGGTGCTAGTAGTAGTAGTAGTAATAATAATAATAATAATAATGATTTACCTGTTTACTAAGCAGCAAAATACAGTTTTTTTTAAGACTGTGTTGATTAGCTACACTTCCCATGTAATATTACACTTATGATATGAAGTATGGCCGACTTAGCGGACTTTGCCTTTCAATCTTGTCCTCTTTATCTATTTCACATAATATTTATTTTTGTTTCTATGGTTCTGTCCATGTACCACTGGGGGTCCGCAGACCACAGTTTGAGAACCACTGTTCTAAGGTGTCTTGTGATAGACTAAACCACTGGTGAGGTAGAAATTGTGTTGTGTGTTGGTTTCCAACTCTCCCTTCACCCAAAGCGAGTACATTTTTGGTTAAATTCTACCTTTCTCATCTCATTCCTACCCCATAATTTTAATCAAATGTGTAATAAGACGTAGTATGCAGAAACATTATAATGAGCTTAAATAAATATTTGTTGAAAGATATAAAACTGATGAAAATTAAAGTATACATCCATTTATTACTAAAATATATATTAAGACTAAAATATGAAGCTAGTCTAAACCCTCCATCACACATATATAAAGTTCCATAGTATCACTAGGGTTTTAATTTTCATAAGAATATTATAATATTTTAAGTCTGCTCATAATATAAAGTTGTTGCTTTTTTCGTCATTTTGGATGCATGCAATTTTATCTAATTTCTTTGGAACTCTTTATCTATTTAAAAAGACTGTTTGGATAACCTCAACTATCTGTCTCATACTTTCAATGTGTGTGTCTTTGTCTAGCCTTTGCCAAACTTGAGTTGGCTGTGAACTAGAAAGTTCTTATCTCAAATATATTTGTCCCTCAACTGTTGTTTTTTATCTTCAATTTTTTATTGTTTTTTATCTTCAATTTTTTATTGCATTAATCTCTACTAATACTTCCTCTACAGAGTGCAGCATAGCTTTCAACTATATATCATGTAGAGATAGAAACAATGTAAAGTATTAATAAAAAACTTCCAGACATGTATGATCACTTAGATCATGCTCTTCACAAAGCATAACATATCATTACATAAAGAATAAGACAAGGATAATGCAATGGAATTGGTGATTCTATTCATGCGTGTGAACTTGTGATTCAAAACTTAAATGCATTGTAAATAAAAAAGCAAACACTCAAGATATCTCCTGGTTATAGATTAACTTTTATCATCCTTTGATGTCAAATGTCCCAGTTTATTCAGATAGTTTCAAAATCGAACCATATATTTTTCTATAACAAAATTTAATTTATGTATTTGACACTAAAATTGTATGGCAAATTCTAACAAAACTTGCTATTTTACACTTTTTACTTATTATTGTTAACATAACGTAGATACAACCAAACTGATAGTGAAAGAAGTTTGGTTCTTTTTTGGTGACAAACATTCATTCACAGACCAACCACTTATATTCTACTACTTGTCTACTTGTCTACTTGTCTATGTAAATAAATGAACTAGTGTGTTGGGGGATGAGGGGGAGTAGCTAGGGGGGACAAAATGTATTATAACACAACAAACCCAAATAAATAATCACAATTAGAGATTGGTTGAAGTATCTTTTATTTAGAATACCTGACATTAGTGGTGGATTCAACCACCAAGCGCTGTAGTCAATACATGACTGAGAAGAGAATGGTAATCACAGTTGTTGCATTGATGTAACTCATTTGGTAATGTGTCGGATGATAACATCCCTATTGCATTTGCTTTATTTAATTATGTGAACATTTTTTCAAGGAATAAATAATTTAAAATTTACAAGTGAAATTTAAGAGAACATTTTCTTTCTCACAAACAAGAATAATAAATAAATGTCATTTATTAATTTTCCTCTAATCCTCAAAGAGAGAAGTATTGGGATTATAAATTAAAGAAAATAAAAATGTATTCACATTGGTTCAAGTTTAGTAAGTAGAAATTTAAATCTTAATATAACATCATTGACAACTTTTGTAATCAATTTATTATAACTTATTGCTTGATTCTTAAATAATAAAAAGAAGTTTATAAAAAATTAACTTGAGATTTGGATACATTTCAATGTTTAATGTATGCATGACTTCCTGAAAGAGAAAGCATTTTTCACAGTGTTGTATGTGTGTGTATATCTCGGACTAGAGCCAAAACCATTTGATTGATCACACTAAAACTTGATATCTAGGGTTCTCATAAGGTTTCTCTGAGGGGTTTTTGGAATTAGATATCCAGCCTTAAAATTAAGGATATTTTGGGGACAGGCATTTAAAGAAAGAATCATTTTACTCACAATCCTCTTAAACGATTTTGATTAAATTTGGTTCATAGGCACTAATTAATATCATTACAAACAAAATTGTAATTATTTTCCCATGAAAATTAATTTTAGGGTGCTTCACATAAGCAAAAAATTTTGCTTTTGATCATTTATGAAGAGATATATTATTGTTTTTAAGATGTAGTACTTTTAAATGTAAAACTATTAATTTTAAATACATGTTTATAAAAACAAAAACACGAAAATGCGGGTTCACTTCCTCTAATTCAACCTTCCCAGTTCCTAATCCATTAACGTAATTAGTACTTAGAGCGTATAACCCGAACGGGTAGTAAGACGCGGTGCTAAATATTATTATTATTACATTTTCTAAAATGTATGTTTGATTTATTTGTGTGTATTAATTATGAAAACAATTTTTTTTAGGTCATTCTTTGATCATTTTTAGTTCATCAACATCCGGGCCCTGGCTATCACTAATTGTTAATTTCAACTAGTATTGACAAAGTGCCCAACATTGATTTAAAATATGTTGTGCACTATATTTTACTATCTATCTGGTTTACTTATAGTATATTTACTCTAGTGGGGTAGGGATGGTGAAGTAATATACCAACATTTCTCATTCTTACAGTTGACTGAGTTAAAAATAATTTAACATTGGATCTCTTCTTCTAAAATAATAAATATATGCTAATTTATTTGAGAAACTCTGTCAATTTTGTGGACACAGAATGGCCATTTGAACTGGCCTTTTTCAAAATGTTTCTTGAACATGTGCCAATATATCCTCTGGCCCTTTCATGATACAATATATCCTCTGGCCCTTTCATGATACAATATTTTCTTTCAAGCTATATTTTTTCAGTATCCCGTCACCCAATTGCATTAGCCAATAAGAGAAGTTACCATAGATTTCCCATACATTAATGTTTAACTTTATTATGTTAAACTCCTTACACAGATTAGAGTATTTAATACTTGTCAAGACGATTGCTGTCCTGTGGCCATGCAGAAGAATTGGTAAACATTATTCGAAGTCATCTCCCAACAGTAGAATTTTTTTTTTCCCAAATGGAAAATTATTAGTATTGTAACCTTATCTGTAAATGTTTGACTGCAGCTATTGCATGGCTCAGATCATATCAGCTTCTGATGTTGGTTACATCATTCAATATCGTCCTCATGCTAGTTTTTATTATGTGTTCAACATCAAATGCATGCCGCTGCAAACTCTTTCCTCCTTATTTATGTCAGACATTTTATCTTGGAAGGTTCCAGAAGGGATGTAGAGATTTCTTCTAATCAAAGTTTTTTTTTTCAATTATTACATGCAGGCTCAGTATGTTCTGGAGAACAATTTTTTTTACATTAAAAACATCAGGGAGTATGACTATGGTGTTTCCTGGCAAAGTCCCCTGTAAAGATATCAAAGAAAGTTTCTCACAGCTTCCTAGGATCAACCAGCCGATGAGCCAAATATACAAATAAAGCCAAATAGCTGCCTGAGAGGATATGGCGTTTTTCACCGAAACAAAATTTTCTGTCAATGTATTCTCCCACATTCTCATTTTTAATATGGGTTTTAGTTAAGAGTAGGCATTGATTTTTATGAATACATTATTCTTTCCATTCGGTGGCTGGTCATTGTTTTATTCAAGCCATATATTCTCCACTACCGGCTTGCTAGGCTTGTCATATTGTTTTATTCAAGCCATATATTCTCCACTACCAGCTTGCTAGGCCTGTTGTATTGTTTTATTCAAGCCATATATTCTCCACTACCAGCTGGCTAGGCTTGTCGTATTGTTTTATTCAAGCCATATATTCTCCACTACCAGCTTGCTAAGCTTGTCGTATTGTTTTATTCAAGCCATATATTCTCCACTACCAGCTGGCTAGGCTTGTCGTATTGTTTTATTCAAGCCATATATTCTCCACTACCAGCTTGCTAGCCTGTCGTATTGTTTTATTCAAGCCATATATTCTCCACTACCAGCTGGCTAGGCTTGTCGTATTGTTTTATTCAAGCCATATATTCTCCACTACCAGCTTGCTAGGCCTGTCGTATTGTTTTATTCAAGCTATATATTCTCCACTACCGGCTGCTAGGCTTGTCGTAGCTTCATATGCCTTATAATCTAGCACAACATCCAGTCTGTGGCCATTAGTTCATCACTGTGAAAGGATAAACCCATATTTTCATCAATGATACATTTTCGGCCATGCCAAAAATCAAACCTGGGACCCTTAGCTCAGGAGGCAGACATGCTACCGACTGAGCTAAGGAATGTATGTAAATGAAAACTCAAATTAATTAATTAATTAATTAATGGAACATTACCTGCATACATTTTTGAACTATTTTTATTTACTTAACAACAACATAAAAAAAACTTTAAAAAGCGTCACTGTATTTTAATCTGCAATTGCTCTTGGTATTTGAGATGTGACTTTATATTCTAGTTTATCCTTGATTTTGAAGAGCAAATAGCATGTCGACGAATTAAAATGATATAAGATGTACTAAAAAAACCTCCGGACAGATATACATGCGTTCACCATTAGACTTTTACTAACAAATATTTTTAAATTAAAACTATTTCTATTTTCTTTCGCCTGCTTCGGTGGCCACATAATCTAAGATGCTACTCTCACAATAGATTAGACTGCCCATGACAGGGTGAACTTGGTTCACTCTCGATCAGGTGTACTGAAAGTGGTTTTTCTTTAATGGTTTCCCACTCTCTCTCGATAAATTTGGATACACCGCCTTTGAATTCAACCTTTTACATACGAAATCCATTAGCATAATAATTAGTACACAAGTGTAAAACCCTAACAAGGAGTAAAATGCAGTATTAAAAAAAGTTTTAATAATATTTACTTTACACAACTCTATTTCTTTAATTTTTTTTTTTAATTCACAGAGCCAAACCACGCATGAGCGCTATCTCAGGACGGCGGACATACACGGAAGATGAACTTCAGGCAGCTTTACGAGACATCCAAAGTGGTAAGTTAGGCACAAGGCGCCGCTGTAATTTATGGCATCCCACGCTCTACTCTGCGCAACAAAGTATACAAACTAGCAATGGAACGAGAGCGTGACTCTCATTTGGTTGCTGCAGAGGCTCTCAAAGTCGAAGAAGATGAGAAGGAGCTATCAGCTGCAGAAGAAGAACAGGAGGTAGAAAAAGTTCTGAGGAAACCTTTACTGTCCATGGAAGACTTGATTCGTTTTTCTGTACTTGATAGCAGTGGGAGTACTTCTGATTCTTTGCGAGCACTGCTGCGCCTTCATGAAGAGAGGTCTGGTAGTACTTCACCATCCGAGTGTTTACCGTTCCCTCTTGACATGTGGGGTGGCCTTGAGCATAGTACACTTGCTCCATACATTTCTAACCTCCTTGCAGCCGCTGGTTTGTCCAACAGGGTTTCACACAGGGAAAGTATTCCTGCAAACTTTGCAAAGTTCCCAAATCACCTGCCGGAAATTATGCGAAGGATGGTGACTGAAGAGAAGATTTTATTTGACGAACATTTAAGAAAAAACATAAGTATTGGGCCAAGCATTCACTTGAATGGCAGCCACTCAGAAGACGAGGAAAATAGAAAAAATAGGCCAGAGGTTATCGTACATCCCAAGCAACCTCAAGAGAAGATGATGAGTCTATGGATGTTGACACAGCAGGTACTGCAGCTTCCGGAACGGCCACCCCACCCAATGTGATACTGAGAATTCCGTCCTTCAAACCGACTTCAAAGAATGGAGTGGTATCCGGCAGCAGTGGTGGTATAGAGCCTTTGCTCCTGAATCAAAATATACATAAAAGTGATGTTGCCAGCCCTGGGCTTGTTCAAGTGTCTAGTCAGCCAATTTGTTTTGAAACACATAGTAACAGTGATTCGTGTTCTCCCCCAGTTAACAGCTCAGTCGGGAAAGGTGTTGGAGTGAGTTTAAGGATGTCATTGCAAAAAGCATCAGTCAAAAGTTTCAGCAACACAGTGTTGAAACCATGTTGCCTCTTTCTCATCCCCAACATAAAATACTTTACTCTTCTAATGAAATAGATAACCCAACAAACACTCATAGACAATTCACTCCTCCACTTAGTAACACTCCATCATCTATAGCCGCGTCTGTTATTAAAAACAACAATAACAACATCCATGAAGACCATAATGTGCAAAAGTTGTCTCCTATAAATAAATCACCCTCAAGCAGTAATTCTACTGGCTGCACAAGCACTGGGGGAAAGGTACAAGGCCAAAACGAGGCAAGTATCGTAACTATGACAGAGACAGCCTTGTCGAGGCTGTGCGAGCTGTCCAAAGGGGAGAAATGAGTGTCCATAGGGCCGGCTCATATTATGGTGTTCCTCATTCAACTCTGGAGTACAAAGTGAAAGAGCGACATTTAATGAGGCCACGCAAACGAGAACCGAAGACACATATTGATGATACTAAGCGAAAGGATGAGTGCTTGAGGATGTCTTCCCCAGACAAACCCAAGTTGTCCCAGAAGCCTTTTAAACCTCTCTATGGACCATCCTCTCCCCTTTCAAACCCACCAAATGGATTAAAAATGCCACCCCTTTTTGATCCAAATATGCCTCTACCATATCCACCTGCACCACCCTTTCCATTCTGGCCAACAAACCCGTTTCATTCCCTCCCTCTTTCGGATTTCCCTCGTGGAACAGGGGGTCCTCCTGGGTTTAGTTCTACACATGAACAATTTTATGCCTCTCAAATGATGCAAAGATTACAAGAAGACTCATCTCGTTCACATCCAAGCATTAGTCCTGGTGTTTCTTGTAGTCCACCTATCATTGGGCCTGGCAGCACACTAGGTAAGAGTGCCCGTGAAATGGCAGAAAGCTTGTATGACGGAACAGGAGCTAATGGAAGCTTTCTGATGGCATAATACGTTCAAGTCTTGAAATGGGACTTCATGCAGGCCACCCTAAAAGCTGTGGGGATAAAAATGAAGTAGCAGAGAAAATGTCAAACAAGACTCTACTGGATCAACTATGTAAAAACAGTCGCTTTCCTCCCCTTTCCCATCCTTCACGCGATGGAAGCAGCTCTGATGAAGATTCATCTGTCAAGAGGCTTTCAGAAAGTACCTTCAGGAAGACTGATTCTGAAGCAAGCATGTCTGCTAATCTTGATTTTTCTCCTTCATCAAACGGCTCTGTGACTCGTGATGAAAAACATCCAGACGACATGGTGGAAGATGATGACTCCAAACCCATCAAGCCGCTTTCGCCAGTAGATAACACCAATAAGTCATTTATTAGCGATGATCATGACTTAAAACTGTCACCCAAAGAAAGAATTAGTGTTGGTAGCGATGAATTATGTGATCCAACAGACGAAGAAAGTGCCTGTGATAGTAAACAAAGTCTACTGAAAGTTGATGCTAACAATGCTGCCAAAGATGGAGTTGTGCAAGAAAGAACGGAAGAAGAGGAAACCGAATCAAAGATGATTAACTCGCCTAGAGACTGATAATACTTTTTAGCCATTATTGATTAGTATGTTATATACAGATTTAGGTAATGCAAATCAAGTGACAGAATTTTATTATACTTTATATTCTTGAGGTGTATGTTTTTTTAGTCACCTTGCTGTACTGATTTTTGTAGGTGTTGAGTGTTGTCAGTGAATGTAGTCTTGACTACTGAGTTTCTTCCTTTTGAAGAATGGGAACAAAGAGTATGTTTTCTTTTTCCTTTCCTTTTTTTCTTTTGGTAAAAATTGATGTTTTTTACAAGTATATTTCCTTCCTTTTGTACTTGTGGATTCTTAAATCTCATAAATATCTCGATCTTTTTTGAGGTTGACAATCGTAATGTTGCCAAAGCTATTAAAAAGTATTTATCAAAATTATTTGTTTCATATTATAGTGAAGATGTTAAAAATGTTGGAAAAATTAGCTGTATACATTCATAAGAATTTTTTTAGAAAAAAATATTTTTTTTAATTGTAAAAAAAAGTTCTGTGGTAGTTTCCCAAGATATTCATCAAAGCAGTTATTACTTTTTTTTCTTCCTCCTCTAAAGTCAACATAAATTAATCGTATTGATGTGTCGGTTTTTAAAAAAATGTGCACATTTTCAAGTATGCATGTTTGTTTGATGTTTTGTTAAATTTATGTGAATGTTTTATTATTTTTGTGTACTTTCTTCATTTATAACATTTTGCAAAATATTTTCACTTAGATCGATTTGTAAATTTTTTATATATGTGTTTGGAGCTTATACCAAAATAATCACTTTAACAAAATGGTGAAATAAATTCGTAATTGTATTTTTAACTGCCACACAACTAACTCCTGAAATATCTTGTTTTTGTAGAGAAAACATTTTTTCATTTAATTTTTTGTTTTAAATAAATTTGACCTACATTCAGGTTGGAACATATCATAACTAAAGTAATTAGGTTTGGTTTTTTAATACAAAATCATTATGTTCTCTTTTTTTAAACAAAAATCTGTTGTGTTAATTTGGTCATATTTTTTAAAAATTTTGAAAATTAATCTGAAAGTTTAAAAAATATATTTGGGCATATTTTAAGTTAATCATTTATTTGACTTAGTACAAGTTTTCATGTTCATCCCATAATGCAATTCCGAATATATATATATATATATTTTTATCTAATAGTTATCACATATAAAACTGATTAATTTTTATTTTATTTTTCATTACATCCAAGCATGAAATGCATGTGGTTCAGATTAATGCTTTTTAGCTATTATTTCAAAATGTCATAAGATACTTTATTCAGAAATGTAGTTCAACTAATGGTGAGTGTGTACCCTAATTATGTTGAGAACTATCAAATTGCTATCTGTACATACTATCGTATTGCCCCCCCCCCCTCTCTCTTTTACAGCCATCCTCCAGTGCTATGAATTATTAAAATATTACTATAAAAAGTTAACTCAAAACATTCTTTGACATGTTTATCATTTATCCTTTTGTTGGATTTTATCTGATTCTATTTATTGAAATAGTTTACTTAATATGTATTGGGGAGTGAGTACACATATTTTTGTAATCAAACCACAATCATTCCATGTTCGACTAAAATTTAAATATATATATATATAATCATGTAAGCCAGACTGCTTTGATGTTGGATCAAAATAGTTTTTCAAAAATCTTGGGATTCTCCAAGAATTGTACTGTCTGTGATGAAGCCAAATTTTGAATGTATATTTTCTCTATTCATATCTTATATATTATATATATAAAAAAAACTAGACTAGTTTATATATTGATTAAAACAAAAAATGGATTTTTTGTTTAAAAATTAAAGTGCAATTAGAAATGGTATGACCTTATATACACATAACGTACATATGTAAGTATATATTTACTATTTTAAGTGTGTTTGCAAGTTTCAAGAGTATCAAGAATGAAGCTAACATCATCATTAGAAGCAACAAATAGATTCCAACTACAATAACAGGTTTAATTTCACAGTACTCAATACCACAATCAGTGAACTATTCAATTTTCTTTTACTGAAACAACAGTTATCAGACTTTTCCCAGCTATAAGTCGACACATTCAGCACAGTAAATTCTCTATGGGCTTGTGAATGGACGCGTTTTAACAAAGACTGACTTATTTATTGCTATTTTTCAAACATACAAATCTACATACAATACTTATTTACCATCCATTAGTGCTACTAAATATTTTACTCAAGCATAAGTCGCCAAGTAGAATCATATTTTTTTAAATGAAGCAATTATTTTCTAACATTTTACTATACTGGTTCTTGGTATCATGTCTCTTGTGTTCTTCTCAAGTTGGTCTTATTTATTTAAACACCATTTGTAATTTCCTTTTTAGCTTAAAGTAGATTTTATCTGGAAACGGAGTCTATCATCAGCTCATAGGAGTCTATCACAGCTCATACGAGAATAACTTGTGCCACAATAGATATTCTTTGTTTGGTTTGGAAATATATGCTATCTAGCTTTATCTAGCTGGAGGGACAAACATCGCAAAGAGGACTTTTCTTTGTTTTTGAGCTTACAAATCATACATTCCCCCTCATATGTCTTAGCAGCCAGTCATGAATGCGGTGGTGTCTCGTCTATACAGGCAGAACCCTTGAAAACATTCTAACCAACCATGTGCCAGAGGTTTTTCTTTTCCAATAAACAGAGCTGAAATTGAAAGTGATGGAATAAGAGATCTCAAGTGAGTTAATTTTACTCTGACAAGAAACTCTTGTTAGGCGATCCAATATTTATAAATATATCGCAAGCCGTACTGTTTGTAGTTATGTAAGTGTTTTCAAATGGGAGCCGAGCTTCCGTAAAGCTTTATTAATGTAACTATCCCATTGGACATTTTAGAAATGTTCATTTTATGTGTGTGTTTTTCGATTGCTATCATTATGAACTCTTCGATATGTGTTTTTAAGGAAGCTGAATCTTGTGCTTCTATCTTGTGGACACATCTTGTAATGCAATGGCAGAATGAAGCTTCAAGTTTTCTTGAAATAAATTGTAATGTCTATTATATATATATATACCTATTTTTTTTATTTTGTCTTATGTTGATTGTGATATTTCTTCTAAGTTACATTTGCCTTTTGCAAATAAAAAAAATTCAAATTTTAATTCTTTGTTTATTTTTTTTACAGGGACATTTAAATTTTGCAATCAAATTGCTATGTCCCAGTATTCTTGGACTTAAGAAGTAGTCACTTATATAAGAAAGTAAACAAATCTTCAGAAAAAAATTTGGTTAATTTATTGTTTTGTTTGTTTGTAAATAGTTATGAGCAAAACCATTACTGCTATTCATTTAACAACTAATTTATACAACAATTCTAGACTTTGAAGAGTAATTGCAAGGACCACAGTTTCTATGATGATATAAAGGGCTGTGATCATTAGTGTCGTTACTAACTCAAAACTTTACCATTCCAAAAAAAACAACTTTATAAACACGTTTTTAATGGGTAATTTATGTTCTCAATGTGGTTTTTTAAGTTACATTTATTGCCTTAATTCTTTGTACAAAATATGACAAAATGATATTAACATCAAAATGTTTGTGTGCAACTTAGTTTTTTCCTAACTTAACTTGAATTAAACCACTTTGTACCTGAATATTATAAATTTGTACTCACCATCTCGTCACTATGGTACTTTTCCTTTCAACTATATACAATTCATTCTTTTTTGTGTTTTGTAGACCTCCTTATAAAAAATACATTATCATTATTGTGATAAATGAAATAAAAATTTATGAAACAATTTGAATGAAGAAGTAATTAGATCGACAACTAATATCAAATGTTGGTACTGGGTACATTACAATGCTTAGTTAACTGGTGTTACTTTATTGTTTTGATTGATTAGCCATTTTAATAATCATCATCAAATTAAGAGATGTAATAAGATTTTGCCACATAATTATGAAATAGAGAGCTGCCTTTTAGTGTAGGGATGTGGCCTCATAAACACAATAAATTATATTGATTTAGACTGTATGTTTGGTCTAGTGGTCAGAGGTCCTGGGTTCATTCCCCAGTGCTTCCAACATTTATCTGTGTAGCAGTGGGTCTGGAACAAGCCCCACGAGGACAAATGATGAGCTACTTGAATAAAAAAAAAGTAGTAGCTCTGGTTTAGAGAACTGATATTAACAGCCAGAGTGATAGTTGTGCTGATCACATGACTTCCTATATCCACAAATGTTGGCACTACCATTGTTAACGGTAGCGGTTGCTTGGTTGGTACAGCTCGCTTGTGGACTCTCACCATTAAGTTTTTTTAAATCTTTTGTTAGCCATGTGCTCTATAATTTGCATAACATTTGTTTACCGATTACATTATTACTTATCCTCTACCTTCAATAAAAAGAACATATCAAAGATTACGCTAAAATTTTAACTCTATCTTATTTTTTTAATAATTGAATTGCATCTTCTTCTTTTTCACTTTTCTTTCTAATTAAAAACAAATATTTTGGGCATATTTTGTACAAAGACTAGGCTTTTGAGTTGCGATTGTTTTGTTTTGACATATGGTGCCGAATCGACTAGCCACTTGAGGGTCCACCTAGTGTAACAAGTAGTAGCACAAGTTATATGATCACACAGATAATAAAATATAGATTTGCCTAATTTTAATCAAATTCCAATGTCACTGTAAGCTATATGGTAAAATCATGAAGCCTGTGTTCATACCTTTGGTCCGTCTAACAGGACTATTTACTTTTTTTAAACTTACCCTTTATGTACAGTTTTTTGTTAAAGTTATAAAATGTGTGTTGTTTCTGTGTGTTCTGATGTAGTTGATGTGATCATATTCTTTTAGAATTATCACTACAACTAAAACAAAGTTTTAACCACTGTTCTATTTGTAATGTGATACACTCTTACTATCATTCCATAGTTTCTTTTTTGATTAGTGTATTGTTAGAGTTTCTTTTTCTGCTCATAGTACATGCATTTACAAACTAGTTTACTCGTTATAAAAGTTATTTACCCCTATAATGTCTCGTCAAACACTTGTGAGGACAAAATAATTGGTTTGTTCATCATCTTGTTCATGTTTTGTTTTTATATGGATCCCCTGCACTGGTTTGTAGGAGGGAGTTCATGATGTATGCTTAATATGTAGTTTCTGCTCACATTCATTTCTTGTCTATTGACCATTATTTTATGGTCAAATGGTTCTGTTGGTTCACGATGTTAAATTGGGGATGAAGGGGATGCGAAAAAATGCCATTGTTTTTGTTCTTTTTATATTAAAAAATTTTTTGTTTCAAAATAAATCAAATATTGCTTAAGTATTAATATAAAGTTTAATTTTCTTCTCCTGGTGATTTAAAATTTCTTGAACATCTGTCAAGGGTGTCCTGGAATTTAATGACAACATTTCTCTTCATTTAAAAGTTTGTCCTCTGATGCTGCTATGCTCATGAGAGATATTCAACAACTGATATCACTATACTAAGAAAATTAAACTTTATATTTGTACTAAAGCAATATTTGATTTATTTTTACAAAAAAAAAAAGTTTTAATATAAAAACCACAAAAACACTTAACTTTTCTTGTGTTTCCCAAGTCCCTACCTTAATTAAAAAAAGGTCTGATTGACATATCACTTTAATAAATAGTTATATAATTGATTTTACTCAAACCACTCCCCTTACAACAAAGTTATATAGTTGTTTTGTTTCACAGGACTATGTAATGATGTGATCAGCTCATTTTTTTAAAATTAATGATTATCACATCGTAGCTATTAAGTTGTAAAATTTGGAGCCTTTCAACTGTACATAAAATTTCTGCACCAGTTTGCTGTGTGCGTGATCACACCATCATTGCAATGTTCCAAACTTCATATCTTTTAAAAATACACTCCTCATTTCATTTTGAATTATTTATATTTGTAATCATTTTAGGGCAGTTTGTTTTTAGTGCACCCATGAACACCAGCCATCATTCTTGCAATGGACATGGGTACTTTTAGTTGAAGCAATATCTGTCTAAATCTAACCCTTTTGTAACATTATAAATTTGGTTTGGATAGACCTGTTTTGTTAGAAATGTACTTTTTTTGATAAATATAGTGGCAATTTATTTTCAAAATAATCCCTACATTCTGAATATTTTTGTAATCAATCTTAGTTAATTCATTATACAAATATAGGTTTGAAACAAACATTAGTAATGCTTACCTTGCTTTTAAAATGGTCTCTGAATAAAAACCTTGCGAGTATAAATTACATTACACCTTATTTTATTGGTAGTTATTGATTTGGTTAAAATTATTAATAGGCCTGGTCACATGGAATTACTATACATCAACTCTAGATACTGCTCTGCTCAAAAAAAGTTGTGTCAAGGGTTTCTCGATAAACTACTTAACATAAATTAGATTTATACAACCCATTAACTGTCATTTTATTATATTTCTACTTATGATATTGCTCAACCCTCTCATGTGTATAACCTAAACGGGCAGTAAGACGCAGTGCTAATAATAATTATTATTCCATTGAACCTTAAACACAGTTTGATTGCAGTTTAGAAATATGTCTGACCTCAATTGTTGTTATTATTTGTCTCTTGACATTTCCTGAGGGAAGTTGCACCAACAAGCAAGTCTTTCCTTCTTGGTCACTGCTTTATAAAAATTATCTACTGGTGATGATAACAAATAGGTTTGTTTGAACCTGTAGGTAATAATCCTGCATAAAACCCTTAAAGGGGAATTTATCTTACCACCCGATCATAAGTACTTTTTTTCCCCTACCTATTTAGGTTGCAAACATATGTACTAATTAGGTTAAAGAGTTAGGGATTGGGATAGTTGAATTTGTGGGAAACGAGGGAGTAAAACCATCCTCAGGACACCTGATGCCTCAGACTATGCGGCCACCAAAGCCAGTCATGGATTATTTAAAAATAAATTTTACTATCACCAAAAAGTAGTAATAATAATTTTCTTTGCAGACCCCAAGTTATTTTCACAGGTCCAGACCAAACCAACATTATTTTCTTATTTTTAATAGATGAGAATAATTTCCTTTGTGTACTTGACTGTACACACATATTATATGGTACCTAGGCATGGCTTCTAAAATAATCTTCCATTGCAGGTTTGATTGTGAGTTCTCCTAGTTATCCCCAACTAGGGCCATTGCAAGGTATAACACAAAAGTTTTGATATGGGCATATAACATATTTCTCTTTTCCTTTCAATTTTAATGTTGTTTGATTAATAAGTGTTCTTTGGCTGTAATTATTTTTGTAAAATTTTTGTGCTACGAATTAAAAGTGCGTTTTCTTCTTGTGTGGAGTCATATTGAATTCGGTGTGAATAAAGTTAATAACTATAGATGTTTAAAGTTCTGGAATGTTTATTTCAAATATTTTGAATAAAAATCAATGAAATTATATTTATTTAGTCATGTATATCATTATTGTTACAAGTTGTTCTGTTTTAAAATATTTCTATTTAGATACAGAAGATAAGTTTTAAGTTTTAAACAATTTGGTTTATACATATATCAAATTTTAGTTGGGATGCTACATTCCTATGCATGCGTTTTCATCCTTTTTTTGTGTGCATATTTGAAAAATAATTACCAATTTTTGTGTCTCAAAAGTCCACACATCTCTTGTCATTCATATCGAGTAACAACATGAGCATTTTTAACGTTCCTGTTGGATAAATTGTGATTTTATATAACAGTTGTAATTTTTTTAAGGGCATATTTTTTAACATAACACTATAATACATTTTACATGCTATTCAAATACATTGTATGGCTTGATAGTTTTATGAAATGAATATGTAAGCTACACTAGTTTGTTGGGCTGTAGAGAAGACAGGCAAGGGGAGCAGGGGTCAAGGGTCAAGGTTCAAGGTGTATCCATTGGCATCATACTTGACTGATGTGACTTAGAGGTACATGATTTGCTTTGAGGGCACTTTCATACACACTTATTTTAATTGTGGGTCTTTTTTATCTTTCCATTTGAGTGATGGAACATTCTTTTCAAATTCATCTTCTTCTGTGTTCTTAGATTACTCTGAGTTGTGGATTGTTCAAATTGGCTTCATATTTTCATCAACAAAAATCCCATGAAAAATACAGTGAAATTGTTCTGCACATTTGTTGTTAGATAGGTCTAGCAATCCGGTGAATTAGGTTTTCCACGTTAACAATTATTACTAAAACCTTTCTTTTTTAATATGTAAACACTTGTGTTTGGATTTAAATTTTACCATACAGTGAACTCTATCCAAAACTAAATTAATTAAAATTGCTGAAATGACTAGAATATAAATTTACAATTTTTCATTTTATGAGGTAGCAAAATTTTAACCCATTTAATTTATCTTGTATGTCTAAAATTTAATTGTTAAGTTGACAACTACAACTTAATGAGAGTGATTAGTTTTTTCTTTAAGTTTCATGCTTTGTATAAATTAGAATTTCAAAATCAAAACGACTGGTTAAATCAACAACATGATTCTTTACCTAAATAGCTGTTTATTTTTTATTGGATAGAACTCTCGTTTGAACTTTAAATACAAAGCTAAGGTTTGTTCCAAAAGAAATATCACATTATTTAAAAATCTAAGCTTTGTTTTAAACAAATTGGTTATATCGGTTGAAATTTTGTGGAAATTTAATCAGCCCGTTTAATTCAAGCTAAAACAACTGTCCTTTGTTTCAAAATGAATCCCTCTTATGTTTCATCGTGTATGTGTGATATGAGACATAGTTGTTGTATTTCATGAGATAGTCAAGGCCCTGCTAATCTTGGTTTGTCTACCATAACTTTAAGCCAAAGTGTCTTGTATGTATTGCAGAATATGGTTGTCCCACAAACTAAGCATAAGTTTACATACAGGGTGACAACAAATATTTTTGTCCAGATTATTTTTCATGTGTAGTTCATAAATCATATTATCACTCTAATTCACATAAAATATGACTACGTATTTTTCTTGGATTGTATTTTATATATTTAAAAAATGACTATAATCATATAAGTTTATTATTGAATTATTTTTTTTCCAAAATTTTATTGTTTTTCAATATTTTTAACAAATAGGCTTTCAACTATATAAAAATATGTTAAAAAGACCAATATTATAATATTAATATTCAAGACACATTTTAAGTTAGTATTTAGTACAATATATTATTAGTCCTGATTTCTCTTGCCTGTAAAATTTCTTAGCTTCTGTGAATTCAAGATTTTCAATTTTTTAATTGAATCATAATCTTTACTTACCAGCGCATATCAATTCTGAATTAAATATCATGCTTTAAAAATAGGTCCAAATTTGAATTTACTATAATTAAAAGGTTTCAAAATCAAATATTAAAAAGAGATCTTTTTAGTCAAATCCAATTGCATAATTAGTCTTATTTAAACCCTGGCCCATTAAAATAAAATTGAAATATTGTCACATAACTTATAAATGTTAAATAAACTTAGCTATTAAATTTAACAAATTAAGCTTAGTTTCTATAAAAGTTAAATTATTCAAATGTTTGATTCAAGAAGTTTAATTTTGAATCATATTCAATTGAATCAGAATCAGGAATATTTTTGTATTTGAAATTTCAAAACTTTGCACAGGCTTACTAATTTTATATTTATTCTTACTATTAGAAATTATTCAAGCTATTTTCTCTTATTGTTAAGTTAAATAAAATGCATTCTGTAAATTGTGTTTATTTCTTTACTTAAATAACAGTAATAATGTGATAAATTTTACTTTTCTTCATATATTTCAAAGTAAGTATCTTAGCTTATTTAATTTGGAACATTGTTGAACCATTTAATCGTAATTATATGACTAAATATAATCAAAAGCACATTTAATATTTTGAAGATCTTCTAACCAAAATGTGATTTTGATATTCTAGTCCTTATTTCAAAATTATATTTCTTAAAATAAATACTTTATTTACTCTGTAAAATAATTTTTAGTTCAAACTAGTAAAGATTTATAAAATTATATTAAGCTACCAAATTGGTAAACTAATATATCTTAATTTCTTATTAGTAGGTTTATTACATTTTTAAACTTAATTTAACTGCTTTTGTTTTTAAGATTTAATGTATTCAAAAATTGTGTAAATTGTTTAATATGATTGGGTCCACTGGATGGCTAATAGAAGTTAATTATAAACTATTGTTTTGTGTGTGCATACACTCATACAACTGATATCGTAACTGCCCCTCCAAAAAAGCCCATAGACATTTCAACCAACTTGACAATACTCCCTTTGACTCTTTCATATTAGGATAGGTTTTCTAAATTTGTACTCGCTCTGGTGGCCGTGTGGTCTAACGTGCTACTCTCGCAATAGACCAGGCTGCTAATGATGAGATCAAGGTTTGAATCTCGATCAGGTGTACTGAGGGTGTTTTTTTCCACACTTCATCCACGCAAATGCGGGTACACTTTCATTAATATAACCTTCCTAACCCCTAAAACCATTGGTTTAATTCATATTGGAGCATATAACCTGAACAGGTACCTAGTAAAGCGCGGTGCTAATTTTATTTTCTAAATTTTGATTTTGTTTATAATATTATTTTTTTAAGTCATTTAATTAAAATAATAAAATGGGGTGTTTGTAGATATCTCAAATTCAATTTGTCGCTCTAAATGGCGGCAAGCTTAACTCTGCAATGTTTATTTTATCCTCTATTTGGGGTACAATTAAAATTTGTGGTTGCATAACACCCTAGGGATCTTAATAAGATTGCATCATTACTTTGCACATCCTTATCTTATCTGAAATATCCAACTTTTGAATTTATTCTAAATACCCCATTCTCTTAATTTCCACTTATACCTTTTTATTCTGGTGTCTATGAAAAGGTTGTATATTCCATGCTAGTTTTAATTTTGAAACATGTGCAATTAGTTCCTTTTAACTGTTCAACATTCTTCATAACTATTGAATACCATCTAGTAAACTCATAGTATCTCACTTAACCAGTAACTGTAATTTGGCAGAACATGTTATCTCACATTACAAACAGTCAGTTTCATAGTCAGACTTAGTACACCTCGAGTGCGGTGCTATACTAAATACAAGACGATACCTGCCCAAACTTGAATGAACTGTGTCAGTTTTGCCCATTTCATTCTGGTCTATGTAGGTGTCATCTTTTATTAGTAAGGAAACGTACTAAGCCTGATTGTGAAACTGCTCCAAAGACTTGTTTAATATTAATTAATAATCAATAATGTATTGGATGCCTTCTTATAAAGCTTACATTCTCTAAGTATTAAGTATAGCTCAAAATAACTTAATGCTGGCAGATGTATGGATAAATACAATTTTAGTTCCATCCTTAGAAAAATGTATTGTTTTTTATTCGTACAATACTGCTAGAATATTGCTTATTTCTGTGACACACAATTTTTGGACACATTAAACTTTAGTTTTGATGTCTACTGTTTGGTTGTGAATTAAATGTTAATTGTCAAAGTGCAATGTGTCTTAGTGGCTAATGGTTCAATATATATACAAAATGTTTACATCTTTAATATCATTTGATCAACTCTTTACCTAATTTTTCTTCATATAAGTAATTATAAAAATAAAATACAACCCTAATTTATACATTTTTGTTGTTTATAGTCTTTTGATTTATTGCATGACTAATATTTTTGACATAAAAGGATTATGGGAATTATTGACAATATGTAGAAATGTGTTTTTTAAGTTCCTTATGGTAAATTTACCATTTATCTTTGCATATTTGTGTTGGATATACTGTATTTTAAACCCTTTAGCACCCAGTTACATTTTGATAAATTATTTAGTAGTTGCAGCAGGGTAGTTTTATTGTGTACATTTAATTGAATACATGTATGTGCTTTAAGCAATTACTAAAGGTAACTTTTTCACTTTGGTCAACCTTGATGGTCTTATGGTAAGGTGCTCGCCACAGGGCCAAATGTTTGTGGGTTCAAACCCAGCCGTCGTGGTCTATCGATTTTTTTAAGATATAAAAATCTGTAGCACAACCTCCTTAGGAGAGAAAGTAAAGCCTTCTGCCCCATGTCGAGTGTGGCATGTAAAGGAACCTTGGAAAGTACGGGAAAATACATTTCCCGGCAAAATTAGTAGGCCCTTTTGCTCTTGCTCTAGAAAATCCTCATGTGCTGATATAATCAAGTCACTTCAGAAAGTGCACCATAAATACCTCCAATAAATAAATCTTTTCAATTTGACAGATTATCTAGAGAAGATATTTTCTAATGCTACTAAATATATAAACAATGTTGTGGGTTATGTGTTTAAGGACACATTGATTAATTGCCCTTAAATAATTTGTCATGTACTACCTTCAACAAGTGGGACCAATAAACTCTATATAAGACTCAACAGGATTTATTGTAAAATAATCTTTAATCAAATAAAACTGATGACTTAATACAGAAAATAAAATAAGTTATCACTTTTCAACAGTAGAGTTATTCATACCAAACCATTGTTATGTGGTTTAAATAAAATATGATTAAGAAACATATCTTGTATGTCTTAGCTCAACCATCAATTACTATTTCCCTGCTCAGTCACTTGTAGAAAAACTGGTTATTCCATATGGAGATTAGTTACTTGCAGTGAACAGAAGTATACATACTTTACTTGACTCTTACTTTAAGACTAGGACAGGCACAACATCCAATCCCCGGCCGATAGTTTATCGATGGGAAAGGGTAAACCCATATTTTCATCGACTATTGAACCTTACATATTTATATTATGATACAGATGTTAAACAGGAAAACTTTTTTTTTTTAATTACAATTTTCAGAAATTAAAAATATTTTAAAATTGTTTTTCCTTAAACAAATATAATCTTGTATCTGTGAAATTAGGTAAGACATGATAATATTGTGTTGATAAGAATGATACCAACATTTACGATAGAAAATTTGGCGAGCCTATTTTTATGGTGTTATTTCGCAACCAACCACCAAGACCAGAGCTTAGTGTGGTTACAGGTCGACAAAGTGATTTGTTTGCCCAATGTCTCACTCTCTGGTCTGGCTATCTTCATTACACTAATAGTGTATTTTGTGTCATTGTTGTATTGTGTAATTTGAGAAGAAATATACTTGCACTTGCATAAGGGAAGACTGGTAAAGAATAAATGTCTTCAGTACATCTGTCCAACGAGTCGAGCTCCTATTTACACACTACCCCAACTTATCAGATTAGACCATCTTGATACCTTAATCTTATGTTCTCATTGACTTTTGATAGAGCTGACAACCCACATCATGGAATACAAGGTTCGGTTATGATCACGTATGTGTGTTTTTAGTATCCCACCCTCTACAGATAGACTTGGTACCTTTTCTTGAATTTTGCCAAAATCCTATCATATAGGTTATTTGATTTGTTGCTGAAAACCTATTTTAGAGCCTGAGAATAAAAAAAGAAAAGTTGAATGAATGCCCATTTGTTAAGGTTTTCCAATTGTGTTACAAGTTATTGCACACTTTGATTTGATTACCAGTTCTTTTTATCTTAGTTATTTTTCATTTTGTCAGTTTCTCTTTCGCTCGATGCAAAATAAATCCCACATTTCTCTTATCTTTAAATTGCTGAAAACATATAGGATACTTTATGATAAACAAAAATATATTTGGTGTAGAGTGATAATTTTTCATTTAGCACTTTTAATGCGTAACCTAAAGTTACTTTAACTAACAACTGCCCAAAATCTCCACAAAAAATTATTAAAGTTATAAAAATGGACAAAATATTTTGTTATTGACTTATTCTAACAGAAAACATGAAAATATAGAAAACAAATGTTCATATTGTCACTATATGAATCTCTAGATAACTTTCTTTGCCATAAAAAAAAGTCTAAATAAAAATTACAATAAAAAATATAAATGTAAGTGAATTATCTTAAAAACAAGTGAAACCAAAATAAATTCATTCATCAAATAGTGTTATTTAATTTAAATAATAGTGATGGTTTTAAATATCAACAATCTTCTTTTAACCGTATCTACTCGAAATTAACATATTTAGTCTGCTAGAATGATTCCAAAATTCTCAGAGGAAATCTTCAGTTTGAAACATTTCTTTATCAGTACAAACTTAGGGGAAATGACTATTACTCATAACAAATAACTTGGCAGCGATAACTTGAACATTGAAACATGAACTTCACTATATTGATGTTAGAATTTGTTCAAACTTTGCTATTATGTATATGAATACTTAACCTAAATATAATATATTAGCTATTCCACATTAACATCAATGATACATCTATTTAGGGTTAAAGCAAAATCATTAAGACAGCTAAATGCAAATAACTACCAATCCCTGTTAAATTTTTTATATTTGTATTGGTTTGTTATTGTTCAACCAGTTGAGAAATATTATAAATATTATCATATATTTATTGGAAATATAGCATTTACAAATTTCTAAATACTATTCTACCTGTCTACTAAGTATAAATAAATAAAATAAAACAACTCACTTGGTTCAAATTCGAAGACTGTCTATAGTGAAATACAACACACACACACAAACACACGTAAACAAAAAAATATATAAATTGGTTCTTAACACTATCTTGAACACTATACATACAATATACTTTAAGAATTAGTGTGTAAGTAAGTTTATCGTTTGAAAGAAAAATCTAATCTTTGGTTTTTATCTATTACTAGTTCGTCTTGTATCTCGCGATTCATTGACTGTTCTATAGACAACATGGCCAAAGCAATTGGTTTTCACTCGTGGTGTTTCTTAACCAAATAACAAACACAAAACAAACTAAAGAGTTACTTTCTTCAGACCCACATATTCACGGCTTTTTATAAAATAGTTTATTATCAAAACACCGAGTAAATTCTCCTCTTTCTTTAAACTTTTTTTACCTGACTTTAATTCAAATCAGGCAAATGTCCTTGCATGGTTTTTTATCTCAAACTTTTCTTCCAATGATAAAGAAGCAAAATTAAGTTTTTATACTTGGATATTCATTTTCAGTCAAGTAATCAAAATTCAAGCGAAAACGTGTGGTGTCACATTTCTACTATATACATAAAAACGGCTGATTTCAGGGTGTATCACAGGGTTACACTCTAACTCAGCCCAAATGACGTGCTAGGCGAGCCCTGAGATAAGGACATTGACATCAGGTTGTCATGGCAACCACCCCAGGACGCATACAGAGTCAGGGGTGTTGGGACAGCCAGCCAAGAGTACATGTTAACATAGGCGCTCTTTTTGTCACACGTTGATGTAATTACGGTCTTACTAATTTCCTCAATAAAATGGGGAAGTAATGCAACAAATGATTTATTTATTCATCTATGTTTTGCATTGTGTAATGAAAAAATGTAAGAAAATTGATATATGTCAACTAGAAGGATGTGACTGTGTGCAATGCAAATAATTATAGGAATGTGTTTTATGACTGGTTTCGACAGGAGGCCTGAAATACAAGACTACTTGTGCGCCAGAGAGTGTCCCATAGTATGAGAAACATACATCTTTGAGAAGGTTAGAACAAATTTCTAACTTTTTATTTCATTACAATGACAATTTATCATGCCCAGCTTAATGTAAAAACAGGCTATGTAAAATTTAACTTGTACTTGATAGCTATGTTGTTTACATTAGTCATAATATATGTAGTAAAAAACCATTAATATCGGCCTTGATTTACTAGTAATTAAATTAAATGCTAGAATGGGATTTTGGAAGGAATACGATGGATGTAGAAAGGGTCCATGTTTTCACATAAAAAATTTGAATGGGTTAAATTAATGTAACCTCTAGTAAAATTTTATTGCTGGCCCTTGATGTAAAAACTAGATTTTCCAACCTTGCCGGTAAGATAAAAAAAAACCTGGTGTGTATGGTGCAGGCGCAGGTGATTGGAATGAAATTGGTGCAATTTGGGTGCTAGCAATCACATCCTTACTGAGGATTTGAAAAAGTAATAATAGAATATAAATGTAGATAACTTGGCTATTCTAAATGTACACATTAAGCTAAAAAAAACTATACAAATTACCCAGATTATAAAAAAATAGATATTTTATTTGTACTTTGTAATTCACTTATTAGGTTGTCTGTCAATATAATTAGAAATTAGTAATAATTTATAAAAGTTTGAAACTAAAACAATAATTAAAGATAGATTTAAAATTATAGATCATTTCTTATCTTATATAGAGAAATGATTATGTTTACATGTGCTAAAGGGTTATTAGGATCATTATCAAGATGAAGACTGAAAATTTTGCCAGTATTGCTTTTGATAAATTTTCGGTTGCTTTTTTTTATCAGAAGGAATTGCTAATAAATTATGCCTATTGTGATTATGAGCAATGGTTTGATTCTTTAAGAACTGTACCAAAAACATTAGTGAAGCATAAATCATACAGATTAATGTATAATTTATCTTGTCAGTGATATTAAACACATCAGTTGTGTAATTCTCAAAATCTATAATAAAAAGGACATTAAGTATTTGTTTATGGTTGGAAGAGGGGAGGTAGTTCATTTGTATGTAAAAATTTATTAATTAGTGCATAAACACATTGCACAAAGGTTGATAACTAAAATATTATAATTTTAGATTGTGAGTGACATTTTTGTTAAAATGAGAAACTTAATTCCTTGATCCTCAATAATTAGTGATTGGAATCATTTCCCAAAAAGCTGTGATAAATTAGAATTTTTTTTACCACTGTAATTAATTAGGATTTATCTGTAATGTTTTCTTGTGATACCTACCATTAAAGAGTATGTGGCCTTCAGTGTAAATTTAATATTTAATTAGTTTGTGTATGAACAGAATTGATATTTTAGTTTTTTGATCTCACAAATTTAAATAATATGTGAATAAAACTTGCCAAATTTAAATAGTTTATTAGAACTCTTCCAAATGAACATTATATCCAAAAAGATCTGCCCTTTTTCCAACCAAATTATAAAGTTGTTGTGATAATGGCTGTAGTGTGTTTCTACTTTTATGTGGTATTGTATGTATTGTATTAATTGCATGGCTTACTGTCTTATCACTCTGTATAATTACATTTTCTTTCATAATTATAGATTAATTCTGGCTTAATTTAAACATTCTGTACCATATCGCTTTTTGCATTATATATCCTTGCAATGTGGGACCAACAACATGTTATGCAGTTAATTCAAGTGTATTTTTTCAACTTTGCAATTGATTAAAGTTACATAACACATTATACAATTATGTAATCCATGTATTGAATTGTTTCTAAACAAAATATATAATACTTAAACTATGTCATATTAACATTGTTAATATTGCCCCAATTTTATTACTATTACTAATATGTGCATCATTCCATTTGACAATATGTATAAAAAAAATTAAAAAATAAGAAGATAAAAAGCAGACTTTTTAAATTGTGTGTCTTAACTTTTTCAATGTTTCTTCTCTTTGAAAACATTATGCAAAATCACTGAGCTGTTATATCTGGTCTATGACGAATTTTTACAATATATATTATACTTTTAACTTAAAAAAATAGAATAAAACACAGACTTATACATGAATAAATTGAGATTTATAACAGAATTAAAGGAAAGTGATAGCAAGGGATTGGTGTAAAATACATTGTGCATATTATATATAATTAAACTTTAAGAAAGTTGTTAGAAATATTTTCTGCCTTGTCAATCGATATAAATTGTCTGCAAATTTACTATAAACGTGGTATTTTAGATTTGTCCTGTGTAATGTATTTGATGGGTTTAAAGCTACCACATCTCTGTGTTTGTTGCGAATATCCTTTGTTTGAAACATAATGTGGGAAGTGTTATTTTCTGAAAATATAAAAAAAAAAGATAATATTGTATATTTATATTGTGACTTTGGAGTAAATCAGTATTTATTACTGTAAACGTTGTTGTTTTCCTTTCCTAAACTTCCTTCAACCTTCTTAAAATGCTCTCCATCCATGTAAAGAGAATAGAAGGGAGCGCCATATGGGGAAAGACATCTGATTGGCTGATTTTGTGTCGTCACTCAGTACACATTTCAGAGCATTACATACTCAAAGCTATATGGAAGATGAACCAAGTTGTTAAAAATCAGGTCACATTTTAAAACTTTAAATAATAGATACACCTTTAAAATCTACACTAATATCTAACTAACGTCATTACTATACTTATTTCTATAATTATTTATGTTTGCCTGTCTTATTATTAAAATATAACTTATATAATGGGTTACGTAAGCAATGGCCTGATCAAATTACTCCAAGTGACGCTACCTTTCTATGCCCTTAACATTGCTCCTCAAGGCCAATAACACAGTGGGATTGTCGTACTAAGGGGGTATCTGGCAGCCTGGGGGATACAGACAGGGGAAACAGGCCTAATTCTAGACCTGAACATTGAAACAAAAGTGAGTGTTTCTCGATGTTAACAAAGTACATTGCCTATATATTTTATTCTAACATGAGATGGCTGTACAGAGTTTGTTTTATAGCACATTCAAAAACGGTCACAAATAATACCTAAAACATCAAATACTCAAACATGAACGTGATCATTGCAATAAACAAAAACTTACATCCAGCAAGAAAAATTGTAAAAAAAAGCTAGGTCTGAAACTTTTTTAATGGTTGTCTGAAAAACCTGGGAAAGTTACGGAATTTTATAATAAAAGTTGTGTAGCCACCTTGGGCAGTTACATAAGTAAATTAAGTTACTTTCATTACTTGCCAAGTCATGTGATCTGAACCTCCCTTTTTTGTAATATGAATGTAACCTGGTGGTCGAATGGTCGTATTTGTCACACTTGCAATAGACTGGGTTGCCAATGACAGGGAGAGCAGGGTTCAAATCTAAGTTAGATGTACTGAAGGTATTCCTTTAATGGTTTTCCATTCTCCCTCCATGCAAATGTGGGTAAACTTTCTCGAAACTCAACATTCCTCATCTCTCACACATTAACATAGTGCACATGCTTATAAACCGGATGATGAACTGTGGTACACGCCACAATCGAGATGGGACCAATGGCTCTACTTACTCTCAGGAGGAAGCTGTGTTACGGATATTTTTCACTCAAGAAAAATTCCGTTGACAATGGCTGGGTTAGAACCCATGAACATCGGATCCTGGAGCGAGCACTTTACCCCAAGACCATAAAAGTTGACCACTTTGCTCAATGATATTGCCTCTTGTACTTGTATCTTAAATTAATATACATTCTACATCAAATACATTACTTGATGTATTTAACAAGCTAGTATTTTTTTTGTGGAGATTGTCGAATAGCTGACTTGATCTATTTATAAAAATTGTTAAAATATTTCTGGAACACAAGATTAAAAAAAATTATCTAACAATTTGTATATCTAAATAATTAGGAAACCATGAAAATGGTGTATAATAGTGCAAAGGCTTTGCGTAGCTAGGAGATAAACAAAGATAATATTGCAAAGGCTGTGCATATTTAGGAGGTAAACAAAGATAATAGTGTGTATTTAGGAGGTGGATAAAGATAATAGTGCAAAGGACGTGCATATTTAGTAGGTAAACAAAGATAATAGTCCAAAGGCTGTGCGTATTTAGGAGGTGAACAAAGATAATAGTGCACAGGCTGTGCATATTTAGGAGGTAAACAAAGACAATAGTGCAAAGGCTGTATTTAGTAGGTAAACAAAGATAATAGTCCAAAGGCTGTGCGTATTTAGGAGGTGAACAAAGATAATAGTGCACAGGCTGTGCGTATTTAGGTGGTAAAGACAATAGTGCAAAGGCTGTGCGTATTTAGTAGGTAAACAAAGATAATTGTGCAAAGGCTGTGCGTATTTAGAAGGTAAACAAAAATAATAGTGCAAAGGCTGTGCGTATTTAGGAGGTAAACAAAGACAATAAAGTTGCGAAGTAGGCTGTGCAGTTGCGATTTGGGAGGTAAACAAAGATAATAGTGCAAAGCTGTGCGTATTTAGGAGGTAAACAAAGAGAATCACAATAGTGCAAGGCTGTTTTTAGGTAAAAATTTTATGGAGGTAAATAAAGGTAGTAGCACAAAGACTGTGTGTATTTAGGAGGTAAATAAAGGTAGTACAAAGACTGTGGGATAAGGAGGCAAAAGATAGCCAGTAGGAACTGTTATAGTGGAGGGTGGGCCTCAAGTCCCCTGATTTAGGATACTCTCTTTTCAAGGCTGTAGGTACTTTTTCTTAGAGGCGACCACCGCGTCGCAAAGGACTTACATACATGATTAGCTATGGAGCCATTTCCTTACAGGCGGCGGCCACATGCGTCTGTCTGGAAACACTCACCCACTGTCAGTTTGTAAGGATTTTCTTTATCATCGTAAATGGCTTTATTCAACACTAGGGATCTAAAAGTATTTTTGACAATGATAGAAAATCAAAATTGGTGGAAATATTCTCAAAACTTAGCTCAATATAATAGCCAATTTTTAATCACGGGTGATTGACTAGTAAGCGAACTCATCATTAGGTCATCAATCTTGATATTAGTTTGCTGGCCTACCATGCTAACTCTTCTTTACTGCATACCTTTCCAAAGTTTCCTTTCTTCATCTGCTATTCTTAGCACTTCATTTTATACAACCTTAATTCATAATACCTGAAACATTCTTCTGTAGCACCACGTTTCAAATTATTCTAATAGCTTCCTTCAGTTGCACCAATGGGTCATGCTTCACATCCACAAAGTGAAACTCTACAGAAATATGCCTTTAAATACCGTTTTCATATTTCCAAATTTATGTTGGTTAAGGTTAGGTGTGTCTTATTGATATGGAAAGCTTACTTCGCCTTCGCTCATTGGCACATCTGGAAAGGGGGGGGGGGGGTTAATTGAGGCAGTTTAATCTACACATAAGTCTAAGAGGAAAATAATTTAAAAAATTTCCAAGCAAATAGCTTCAAGAGGAATTTAGTTTTCAAAATCCTTCTATGAAATGACACATCCAAATAGGTTCAGGGTGTATTAAATTTTTTTAACTTTTAATTGGAGGGAATCCTCGGACTCCCCTTTTTTATTGGAGGACAACCCTCTTTTTGTTTAACTTTATTTTCCCAACCACTTCCTCCAATCTCCTCCCGTCTGTCCTCAGAAATTTAATTCTGGCTACAAACTCCGCTGTTTGCTCCCCACCCCTTACCCCCTTTCCCAAGTTTAATTTTGAGTGCGCCATTGCCTGCACTATTCTATTTATAATATATTTCTTGTCTTTGTTTTCTTCGGTTATTCGACTCCCTTGGTAGTTGAAGTGTTTAGGAGAGCTTCAAATAGACTTAAAATAGGATTTGTGAACTTAGATAGACTTAGGAGAAGGGACAAGTTATTTGGAAGTGCAATCTTTTGTATCACTCCTTTTCAAGGCTGAATAGTTTAAGGATGTCTGTGATGTAGAATGTGACCAGTTTCTTACACAAATGTTTTTTGGTGGAATATCAATACTTTTCGTGAAGACTAGGTATAAGAAAAATAAGACAAGGTTTATTATCTAAGTAGATTATCAATTGTAATACTTTTTTACTATTCCCTCTACTATGCCCTTCACCCGCCCACTTTTGGGGACTGTTTCGAAAAGTTCGGGTTTCATATTTTATCCATGCCAATTTTTAAGGTTCTATGTTGGCTGGAAGTACCCTGTAGGCTTGTTTATCTGTGAGTCAGTGAGTCCCCAAATAAGCATGGTTTGATTCCCGTGCACCACAAACTGTTTAAGGTGGGTTGGATGGGGTCGCGAGAAAAGTCCGGTGTTTTTTCAGTTTTTTTGGTAAAATAAATAAAATGTTGCTCCATTATAAACATATAGTTTAATCTTCTTAACATGATGATATTAAACAGTTCCTGAATATTTGTCATGAGCATGATGGCACCATCAGACAAATTTTTTAAATTAAGAGAAAGAGTCGTCATTAAATAGTATTAGTATTAGTATTCAAGAACTGTTGATATCACAATATGGAAAAAAAATTAAACTCTGTGTTTGTACTGAAGCAATACTTGATTTATTTTGAAACAAAAAGTTTAGATTTAAAAATTGCAAAAAAAAAACATCTTAAAATAACTTCTAGGAGAATTCCCTATCACTGAGACAATCTTGCTTGTCGGGTGAACTTACAGTGTTCTTGTCTTTGTTTAAATTATTCTCTATATTTTCTCCATGCAAATGTGGGTACACTTTGTCAAAAGTTCTACCTTTTATGTGTCCACTCCAAAATATATATTTGCCAATAGCTCTATCATGTAGTGAGTGAGCCGTGTCTTTTGTACGACTTGAAGAGTTTCATACTAGGTCAGTCTCTCCCCGCCTGACTGGCATTGCTTAGGCAACCCGCCTTGCGGGCTCTTGTTTGTGCGCGAGATTCTCGAGAGAGGTCTGGTCTTATAGCAAGACTGATTGGACAAGTTGCGGCGTTCTCGAAACTAATGTTCGTGTATTCTTCTCGTCGGAGCATGGGCGGGTTACCGAGTGACCTACACCAGGATAGTGGCACATTGTGCTATTTGGAACTGTGTCTGTCCGAGGAAACTATACCAGGATAGTGGCACATTGTGCTCAGAACTTGTGCTATTTGGAACTGTGTCTATTCACGTCTATGTAACTGAGTGTTTCATTATAAAAGACACACCTGCTTGTGTACCATCTATTGTGGTGACAGTATTTGGTGACTATATTAAATCCGTTGGAGGTCGTGTGAGGGATTAACGATGAGACTTGCGTCTTCTTTAATTTAACGGTTGTTTGTACCCAGGTCAACCAGAAGTGAGATTCATGAGGTATTTAATACATGCAACGTTCAACTTATCTGAATGAAGTTATTCCGTATGCTCAACCAACTTAAAGTTTTAAGAGCTTAGTGACAAGTGTGACCATGCTCCACCTTAAAACATGATATGGGCGCCAATGGGTGGAGGGAACGAGCTGCTGATGTTAGTGGGCAGCAGGAGGGAGGTGTAAGGGGTGGAGGGAACGAGCTGCTGATGTTAGCAGGCAGCAGGAGGGAGGTGTAAGTGGGGAAGTGTTGGGTGGAGGGAACGAGCTGCTGATGTTAGCAGGCAGCAGGAGGGAGGTGTAAGTGGTAGTGTGGTAAGATGGCAAAAAACACGGCTTAACATTGACACGATGTGAAGCATATGTGTTAGTTGTCATAAACCTCAACAACGTAAAACAACCAACCGTTGCAACGTTGAATAATCCACATGTTCAAATGATCTGGTCCAGGGGTTTTCAACTGGAGGTATCCATCCCCTAGGGATTGCGTTAAACAAATAATGGAGGTCTGGGACTCGATCTATGAACAACTAAAAGTAAAAGTTGTTTTTATATTGAATAAGATATAATAATTAGCAATACGGCTTGATGGTTAGATTATACAAAAACAACAGCACAATCTCATTAGTTGTAGTTCTCCTAAGTACTTGTGATTTGCTATCTTTGTATTAATAAATATTATACAAAACTTACAATTTTCTTTCAGCAGTTCTGTTCCTAGCTAGGCATGTGTAAATTAAAATCAAGATCTTGACATATTTTGAAGTCACTAATAGGATGGGGGATGGGAATTTCGACAGTATGGGGACATAATGGACTATCCATTGGGGATCTGAAATCATTAAAAGGATTAAGAATCCCCGCTCTAGTCAAAGACTATACTCTCTCATTAAATTAGCCTGCCAATGATGGGAGATTGTGGTTCGAATCCTGGTCAGATGTACCGAGGTTTTCTCCTTAAATGCTTTATCACTCTTCCTCCACTCAAATGTGTATACATTTTCTCTAAATTATATCTTCCTCATACCTACATATATGCATCTATCTCACTCTTATAGTGAGAAGCGAAGCAAAACATTACTAATGAAATAATTTTCATTATTAACAGGGGAGACACCAGCCGTTCACAAGAAGGTAACTAGATGTAGGTATAGCTGGAAACGAGCTTGGTGAGTACTTATTATCGGCCACAAGGATCCATCTTGAGGTTTGTCGACCATTTGGATAAAGATGGCTTTGTCCTTCTATGATATAGGCAGAGAGAGAGGCTATATATAGCCTATAATTAGAGCCCCGTAAAAATGGTCACACGCGATAAAGTGAAAAGGGCCATACAAAATGGAATTAAATAGTCTACTTTTTTCTTTGATAGTTTTTAAATATGATTTACAATATTTTTGAAAAGCGAAATAAAATGAAATCGTCTTCTCCTATAAAACGAAATAACACCGCTTTTCCCTTACAACAACAACAAAAAATCTTAAATAAGCACGAAGAAATTAATAAGAAACAAAGCATAAATTTGGACCATGTTGTAATTTTATTAGTATTTTGTGGTAGTGTAAGCTAACTTTAGGCTACGAAATTGTGAAATATACAGACAAACTTGACAAAGAATTTTGAAGCAAACATATAAAGTTTCTATAGTGCATTAAGATTGTATACCTTGTCTCAATATGTAAATAATACTAAAAACACCTCAAAAAACATGTAATTTTGAATAAAAACGAAATAACACCGAAAAGTAAGATTTAAAAAACTAAATTTAGCTAAAAGTAAAACAATTTTTACGGAGATTTACCTATAATATATATATATACACAGTCTATATATATATATATATATATATATAATATATAATATATATACATATATATATATAACACAGTCTATAATATATATACATATATATTAGCCCAGCTTCATGTTACCCATTCGAGTTGCACGTAGCTCTACTAATCACATGAGTATTGTAACGATGAGTAAGGTTGAACTTTAGGGGAAGTGTACCTGCATTTTTGTGAAGGGAGAGTGTAAAACCATCTATGAAAAATCCCCCTCAGTACACCCACCCGGATTCGAGCCCCAATCTCCGGTATCGGTGGTTTAAACCAACTCAGGAGTGACGCATGTCTTAGAACATCTGTCCACATATTCCGAAGTTTCACAGCTGTTGTTATGTGTTCATAAGACAATCCCACAGTACGGAGAATAACTATGTGGAGGGAGTATCTGGCAATCTAGGGTTGTCCTGGATCAAAACCACTCAACTAAGTGCAACCAAATTGCCTGTTACAGCAATTTTAAATTTTAAGGTTGGAAATAATTATTTATATAGGAATGGTAAAAAAAAACACGTAAAATTTAATATCCTAATAATTGTTTTAAAAAAGTAACAATTTGTTTGAGTTATTTTTTATAATCCCACATTTAACGTAAAAAATATTAATTGTATTTTAAATTGTTTTAACAAACACACCTAATAAAACTGTTTCCTTACGAGGTGGATAAGACACTGTGCATATATCTCATAAAACAACTTCGTACTTAATCCATCCTCACTAACTTTCTCCAAACTTCCCTATCCTTGCATACCCCCTTCTCTTCAACAACATCCATACACTGAGTCATACATGCTCTATTATTCTTAAAACTCTTAATGTTTCTCTTTTTCACACATTCGTCCGCAACATTTAGCCACGTCTTACACGGCCAACTCCTTCCTTTGATCCACACACTCTACCTTCATATATTTGCCTCGTCACTCCATTCATATTTTCAATTGTTTTGTTAATATTTTTACTTTCTATAAGTATAAAATGATATAAAGAAACAAGCACTGGTGAGTTGGCTTCATAGTTACAGAAATATTCCTTCTTAAAGATTAGTCTGTATTTTAAATAGGGACAATTTATCTCCCGCCGACTCTCAAGCAGAAAACAAACACAAAACGCCTGGAGAGTAGGGAGTCGAACCGGAACCGGAACTAATAATTATTTTTAAGGAACCAGAACCGGTATAGGAATTAATAAAGTAAATTGATTATGAACCGGGGACTGGAATTGATATATATTTTTAGGTGAATAAAGGTTATCATCGGTTTTTAAAGGTTCTTACGTTTTATATAAAAAAATTGAATTTTATTCACTTTTCCTGAAACTTCATTTTATTTTGAAAATAAAATTTTCCCTTCTCTCAGGAATTTTTGTGTGAGTGAGATATATTTATTTTCCAAGGAATTATAAAGTATCAATGAGCTAGCTCTTAGCAGTAAGCACTAATGAGGAATGATTATTGTCATATTGTGTGGGGTTTTATCATTTTTTCTTTAGGCTAAGCGATTAGGAAGATGCCTTTAGCCCTGAGTGATAGCAAACATATCTAAGAAAGTGGGAGTACTGAGAAATAAGAGCCTGACCAGTTGTACCAACAGCCTAAGCTAAATACGATGAAATTTATTTAAAAGTGTTATTAACAAAAGTTAAACATTTAAGTGTTTGTTGGATGGGCAATTTGCTGGGAAGGAGGGGGGGGGGGGGGTCGCTAATTGTTTATCTTTCCACTCTGCCTCTAATAAAGTAATAAATAGTCCAAAGTTTGTGTATATTCTTAAGGTAAATTACATCAAGTTGATGTATTGTAACCCTGCAAACTCCTTTTTATTTGGTGGGTTTACAAATTAATTATTTAAAATGTTCGCTTTGAGTTTAAATCAAAAATATTACTGTAGCATTATTTTAATATCCTGTGGCGGCTCGTGTATAGGCACTGTGGGACTTGCAGCACCCCTTATTTCCACTTGATATTATCGACGTGATGTTTGACTGCTGTGCGCATGCACACATAGAAGGAGGTTGAGAGAAGGCGGGACTGCTAGGTAGAGAGAGCACTGTTGCTCTCGCAGTGCCGGCTCTTGCGTGATGGTGGAAGAAGTTTTTTTTATACTCAACGTGTGTTGTGCTTAAAAACCGTGTACCATATTCTTGAATGTGATAAAGTGTATAAGAGTGTAGAATTATATTATTATTCTGCTTCCAGCTATTCTATTTGATTATTTATTTTTTTTTATTTTATTTAACAGAAAGATTAAATGCGCTTACAGTACTTTCAATGTAGACAAATGTCCTCAATTGTCATCCAGAGATCAAGAAGAAAATTATTGAACTTTAAAACAAGAAGAATGGATTTCATTTTTAAATGAATAGATCAAGTTGAACTGTAACAATTAGATTAAAGTAGGTAAAACAAAATTTTTTTGTTAAGATTTGATCAAGTTCCAGAATAAATTTTATTTTTTATACATGTTTTTTCCCCCCTCTTAACGCAATTTCAAAACAAAGGCTAAAAAATTTCTGGATCAGCACCCCCACTAATTCTAGCTACGAGCCGCCACTGATGAAACCTAGACCAATATTATTATACATTCTAATAATTTACTGAAACACTATATAGTTGATTGAAATGTTTTAGACACACAAACAGAACTCTACAGGTCTACAATACCCTTTCGTTCTCGACATGCCTAGTAGTTGGTTTGGTTGCAGAAAACAACTTTAGATCAATCATTTATTTACCTTTTTACAATTGAAAATACGCATAGAATAAAAGTTTATATTCAATTAATTTTAAAAATAAAATAAAATTATTTTGGTGAAGATAGTGCCAATATTTAAGGATAAAGGGTGTCATGCTTTCAGCACAATGAAACCTTCGGCCATTAATCTCAAATTCTCTAGACAGGAGCCACTACTTCTTCATTCAAGTATCTTCTCATTTGTCCTCACAGATAAATATGGACGCACTGGGATCGAACCCGGGACATCTGACTCTGTAGCCAGTAACTTGATCAGTAAGCCACAGAGGTGGATATTTTATTACTTTTTACGGTTCTGGCAAACAAAAATAAAATAAAATGATCTACTTCTCAAATGGAACAATGAATTATAAATACATTTTGCAATTATTTTTGTTTTTATACAAAAATCTCGTTTTGTAATTTATTATGTTATATTTACAAATATTTTAATGAACCTAGAAATATTGAATATACAGTCTTATGAAATGGAATCAGGAACATAACATAATTATTTAGAACCAAAAATAACAAGAACTTTCATTTTATTAGAACCAGAACCGGAACCTTTAAAATAATGTCTGAAGAACCGAAGCCAATTAGTAGGCTATTAGGTACGGTTTGACCCTGCTTGCGAGTGATGTATTAACATTATCTTTTACCTACGGTTTGACCCCTGCTTGCGAGTGATGTATTAACGTTATCTTTTACCTACAGTTTGACGCCTGCTTGCGAGTGATGTATTAACATTATCTGCTACGTACGGTTTGGCCCCTGCTTGCGAGTGATGTATTAACATTATCTGTTACGTACGGTTTGGCCCCTGCTTGCGAGTGATGTATTAACATTATCTGCTACGTACGGTTTGACCCTGCTTGCGAGTGATGTATTAACAATATCTGCTACGTACGGTTTGGCCCCTGCTTGCGAGTGATGTATTAACGTTATCTTTTACCTACAGTTTGACGCCTGCTTGCGAGTGATGTATTAACATTATCTGGTACGTACGGTTTGGCCCCTGCTTGCGAGTGATGTATTAACATTATCTGCTACGTACGGTTTGACCCCTGCTTGCGAGTGATGTATTAACATTATCTTTTACCTGCGGTTTGACCCCTGCTTGCGAGTGATGTATTAACGTTATCTTTTACCTACAGTTTGACGCCTGCTTGCGAGTGATGTATTAACATTATCTGCTACGTACGGTTTGGCCCCTGCTTGCGAGGGATGTATTAACATTATCTGTTACGTACGGTTTGGCCCCTGCTTGCGAGTGATGTATTAACATTATCTGCTACGTACGGTTTGACCCCTGCTTGCGAGTGATGTATTAACATTATCTTTTACCTACGGTTTGACCCCTGCTTGTGAGTGATGTATTAACGTTATCTTTTACCTACAGTTTGAAGCCTGCTTGCGAGTGACGTATTAACATTATCTGCTACGTACGGTTTGGCCCCTGCTTGCGAGTGATGTATTAACATTATCTGCTACGTACGGTTTGACCCCTGCTTGCGAGTGATGTATTAACATTATCTTTTACCTACGGTTTGACCCCTGCTTGCGAGTGATGTATTAACATTATCTTTTATCTACGGTTTGACCCCTGCTTGCGAGTGATGTATTAACATTATCTGCTACGTACGGTTTGACCCCTGCTTGCGAGTGATGTATTAACATTATATTTTACCTACGGTTTGACCCCTGCTTGCGAGTGATGTATTAACGTTATCTGCTACGTACGGTTTGACCCCTGCTTGCGAGTGATGTATTAACATTATCTTTTACCTACGGTTTGACCCCTGCTTGCGAGTAATGTATTAACGTTATCTTTTACCTACATTTTGACGCCTGCTTGCGAGTGATGTATTAACATTATCTGCTACGTACGGTTTGGCCCCTGCTTGCGAGTGATGTATTAACATTATCTTTTACCTACGGTTTGACCCCTGCTTGCGAGTGATGTATTAACATTATTTTTACCTACGGTTTGACCCCTGCTTGCGAGTGATGTATTAACGTTATCTTTTACCTACAGTTTGACGCCTGCTTGCGAGTGATGTATTAACATTATCTTTTACCTACGGTTTGACCCCTGCTTGCGAGTGATGTATTAACATTATCTGTTACGTACGGTTTGACCCCTGCTTGCGAGTGATGTATTAACATTATCTTTTATCTACGGTTTGGCCCCTGCTTGCGAGTGATGTATTAACATTATCTGCTACGTACGGTTTGACCCCTGCTTGCGAGTGATGTATTAACATTATTTTTTACCTACGGTTTGACCCCTGCTTGCGAGTGATGTATTAACTTTATCTTTTACCTACAGTTTGACGCCTGCTTGCGAGTGATGTATTAACATTATCTGCTACGTATGGTTTGGCCCCTGCTTGCGAGTGATGTATTAACATTATCTGCTACATACGGTTTGACCCCTGCTTGCGAGTGATGTATTAACATTATCTTTTACCTACGGTTTGACCCCTGCTTGCGAGTGATGTATTAACGTTATCTGCTAAGTACGGTTTGACCCCTGCTTGCGAGTGATGTATTAACATTATCTTTTACCTACGGTTTGACCCCTGCTTGCGAGTGATGTATTAACGTTATCTTTTACCTACAGTTTGACGCCTGCTTGCGAGTGATGTATTAACATTATCTGCTACGTACGGTTTGGCCCCTGCTTGCGAGTTATGTATTAACATTATCTGTTACGTACGGTTTGGCCCCTGCTTGCGAGTGATGTATTAACATTATCTGCTACGTACGGTTTGGCCCCTGCTTGCGAGTGATGGATTAACATTATCTGCTACGTACGGTTTGGCCCCTGCTTGCGAGTGATGTATTAACGTTATCTTTTACCTACAGTTTGACGCCTGCTTGCGAGTGATGTATTAACATTATCTGCTATGTACGGTTTGGCCCCTGCTTGCGAGTGATGTATTAACATTATCTGCTACGTACGGTTTGACCCCTACTTGCGAGTGATGTATTAACATTATCTTTTACCTACGGTTTGACCCCTGCTTGCGAGTGATGTATTAACGTTATCTTTTACCTACAGTTTGACGCCTGCTTGCGAGTGATGTATTAACATTATCTTTTACCTACGGTTTGACCCCTGCTTGCGAGTGATGTATTAACATTATCTGTTACGTACGGTTTGACCCCTGCTTGCGAGTAATGTATTAACATTATCTTTTACCTACGGTTTGGCCCCTGCTTGCGAGTGATGTATTAACATTATCTGCTACGTACGGTTTGACCCTGCTTGCGAGTGATGTATTAACATTATTTTTTACCTACGGTTTGACCCTGCTTGCGAGTGATGTATTAACGTTATCCTTTACCTACAGTTTGACGCCTGCTTGCGAGTGATGTATTAACATTATCTGCTACGTACGGTTTGGCCCCTGCTTGCGAGTTATGTATTAACATTATCTGCTACGTACGGTTTGACCCCTGCTTGCGAGTGATGTATTAACATTATCTGCTACGTACGGTTTGAACCCTGCTTGCGAGTGATGTATTAACATTATCTGTTACTTACGGTTTGGCCCCTGCTTGCGAGTGATGTATTAACACTATCTGTTACGTACGGTTTGGCCCCTGCTTGCGAGTGATGTATTAACATTATCTGCTACGTACGGTTTGACCCCTGCTTGCGAGTGATGTATTAACATTATCTTTTACCTACGGTTTGACCCTGCTTGCGAGTGATGTATTAACATTATCTGCTACGTACGGTTTGGCCCCTGCTTGCGAGTGATGTATTAACATTATTTGTTACGTACGGTTTGGCCCTGCTTGCGAGTGATGTATTAACATTATCTGCTACGTACGGTTTGACCCCTGCTTGCGAGTGATGTATTAACAATATCTGCTACGTACGGTTTGGCCCCTGCTTGCGAGTGATGTATTAACGTTATCTTTTACCTACAGTTTGACGCCTGCTTGCGAGTGATGTATTAACATTATCTGGTACGTACGGTTTGGCCCCTGCTTGCGAGTGATGTATTAACATTATCTGCTACGTACGGTTTGACCCCTGCTTGCGAGTGATGTATTAACATTATCTTTTACCTGCGGTTTGACCCCTGCTTGCGAGTGATGTATTAACGTTATCTTTTACCTACAGTTTGACGCCTGCTTGCGAGTGATGTATTAACATTATCTACTACGTACGGTTTGGCCCCTGCTTGCGAGGGATGTATTAACATTATCTGTTACGTACGGTTTGGCCCCTGCTTGCGAGTGATGTATTAACATTATCTGCTACGTACGGTTTGACCCCTGCTTGCGAGTGATGTATTAACATTATCTTTTACCTACGGTTTGACCCCTGCTTGTGAGTGATGTATTAACGTTATCTTTTACCTACAGTTTGAAGCCTGCTTGCGAGTGACGTATTAACATTATCTGCTACGTACGGTTTGGCCCCTGCTTGCGAGTGATGTATTAACATTATCTGCTACGTACGGTTTGACCCCTGCTTGCGAGTGATGTATTAACATTATCTTTTACCTACGGTTTGACCCCTGCTTGCGAGTGATGTATTAACATTATCTTTTATCTACGGTTTGACCCCTGCTTGCGAGTGATGTATTAACATTATCTGCTACGTACGGTTTGACCCCTGCTTGCGAGTGATGTATTAACATTATATTTTACCTACGGTTTGACCCCTGCTTGCGAGTGATGTATTAACGTTATCTGCTACGTACGGTTTGACCCCTGCTTGCGAGTGATGTATTAACATTATCTTTTACCTACGGTTTGACCCCTGCTTGCGAGTAATGTATTAACGTTATCTTTTACCTACATTTTGACGCCTGCTTGCGAGTGATGTATTAACATTATCTGCTACGTACGGTTTGGCCCCTGCTTGCGAGTGATGTATTAACATTATCTGTTACGTACGGTTTGGCCCCTGCTTGCGAGTGATGTATTAACATTATCTTTTACCTACGGTTTGACCCCTGCTTGCGAGTGATGTATTAACGTTATCTTTTACCTACAGTTTGACGCCTGCTTGCGAGTGATGTATTAACATTATCTTTTACCTACGGTTTGACCCCTGCTTGCGAGTGATGTATTAACATTATCTGTTACGTACGGTTTGACCCCTGCTTGCGAGTGATGTATTAACATTATCTTTTATCTACGGTTTGGCCCCTGCTTGCGAGTGATGTATTAACATTATCTGCTACGTACGGTTTGACCCCTGCTTGCGAGTGATGTATTAACATTATTTTTTACCTACGGTTTGACCCCTGCTTGCGAGTGATGTATTAACTTTATCTTTTACCTACAGTTTGACGCCTGCTTGCGAGTGATGTATTAACATTATCTGCTACGTATGGTTTGGCCCCTGCTTGCGAGTGATGTATTAACATTATCTGCTACATACGGTTTGACCCCTGCTTGCGAGTGATGTATTAACATTATCTTTTACCTACGGTTTGACCCCTGCTTGCGAGTGATGTATTAACGTTATCTGCTAAGTACGGTTTGACCCCTGCTTGCGAGTGATGTATTAACATTATCTTTTACCTACGGTTTGACCCCTGCTTGCGAGTGATGTATTAACGTTATCTTTTACCTACAGTTTGACGCCTGCTTGCGAGTGATGTATTAACATTATCTGCTACGTACGGTTTGGCCCCTGCTTGCGAGTTATGTATTAACATTATCTGTTACGTACGGTTTGGCCCCTGCTTGCGAGTGATGTATTAACATTATCTGCTACGTACGGTTTGGCCCCTGCTTGCGAGTGATGGATTAACATTATCTGCTACGTACGGTTTGGCCCCTGCTTGCGAGTGATGTATTAACGTTATCTTTTACCTACAGTTTGACGCCTGCTTGCGAGTGATGTATTAACATTATCTGCTATGTACGGTTTGGCCCCTGCTTGCGAGTGATGTATTAACATTATCTGCTACGTACGGTTTGACCCCTACTTGCGAGTGATGTATTAACATTATCTTTTACCTACGGTTTGACCCCTGCTTGCGAGTGATGTATTAACGTTATCTTTTACCTACAGTTTGACGCCTGCTTGCGAGTGATGTATTAACATTATCTTTTACCTACGGTTTGACCCCTGCTTGCGAGTGATGTATTAACATTATCTGTTACGTACGGTTTGACCCCTGCTTGCGAGTAATGTATTAACATTATCTTTTACCTACGGTTTGGCCCCTGCTTGCGAGTGATGTATTAACATTATCTGCTACGTACGGTTTGACCCCTGCTTGCGAGTGATGTATTAACATTATTTTTTACCTACGGTTTGACCCCTGCTTGCGAGTGATGTATTAACGTTATCCTTTACCTACAGTTTGACGCCTGCTTGCGAGTGATGTATTAACATTATCTGCTACGTACGGTTTGGCCCCTGCTTGCGAGTTATGTATTAACATTATCTGCTACGTACGGTTTGACCCCTGCTTGCGAGTGATGTATTAACATTATCTGCTACGTACGGTTTGAACCCTGCTTGCGAGTGATGTATTAACATTATCTGTTACTTACGGTTTGGCCCCTGCTTGCGAGTGATGTATTAACACTATCTGTTACGTACGGTTTGGCCCCTGCTTGCGAGTGATGTATTAACATTATCTGCTACGTACGGTTTGACCCCTGCTTGCGAGTGATGTATTAACATTATCTTTTACCTACGGTTTGACCCCTGCTTGCGAGTGATGTATTAACATTATCTGCTACGTACGGTTTGGCCCCTGCTTGCGAGGGATGTATTAACATTATCTGTTACGTACGGTTTGGCCCCTGCTTGCGAGTGATGTATTAACATTATCTGCTACGTACGGTTTGACCCCTGCTTGCGAGTGATGTATTAACATTATCTTTTACCTACGGTTTGACCCCTGCTTGTGAGTGATGTATTAACGTTATCTTTTACCTACAGTTTGAAGCCTGCTTGCGAGTGACGTATTAACATTATCTGCTACGTACGGTTTGGCCCCTGCTTGCGAGTGATGTATTAACATTATCTATTACGTACGGTTTGACCCCTGCTTGCGAGTGATGTATTAACATTATCTGTTACGGTGCAGATTGCAGGGCAAAATGCATTTGGAGTTCATTGTTGACGTTCTAAGTGAAACATCAATGTTTCATCAATACCATCAATTGATGTTCGAACATCAATAAATACAGGACTATCTTAAAGGGGGACTGGGCTTTTAAGAAAGAAAAAGTTAAACAGATAATAAAAAGCGTGAAATATTTATGAACTCTTGTACACGAAAATAAATTATACCACACAATAGCACAAACTTTCTCATATTTTGTATTAAAGGTTGGAAGAAAGTTTAATAACAAAATATTTCCTGGGAAAAATGTTTTGTAAGTAAAGACCTAGGCTAGAACTTCATTATAGGAAAAAAAAAAAAATTCTTGACCTGCCTACCAGACGTCATGGTTAAGATATAATGCTAACCCTTACAGATTATGATATATATATATATATATATATATATATATATAATATTTTCTTAAAAAAATTGTTATAACATGACAAAAAAACACGCTGGCCTTGCACGGTCCAGAACCCGTGATCTGTCCAATTTAAGTATCTTCAGGGAGTGTAGATTAACTGTGAAACTTTGATGTTGAAGTGTTTTTTTAAGTGATTTAACTCTGGATCAGATGATAAAAAAATAAAAAAATATAGATGAGGTAGGATAGAGGGAAGTATTGTAGAATATCACCCTTGGTTTTGGTTTACTCCGTAGATTACGGAGTAGACGTTGAGGATGGCCGCTGATTGTTTTTCTGCGAGGACTGTGGTCCCTTCTTCATCTTGAGCCACGATTTAGCGCCAGTCCATGAAAACTTTCTATTTAAAAACTTATTTTTATTCCCGAGCACCAATCCAACACACCATCTTCTTTAGTAACTTATAGCGCCAATCCCTTCTTCTCGCGACTTTTTTCGCCTCCCGACATCAATTCCACGGGCTTTGATAAGACCCCTCCGGTAGCATAAGGAAAGAAAAATTTGAAAATCAGGTGAGTTAAATAATGAAAATTCTCAAGAAAGGTCAAATGAACGGGAAGAGAAAAAGGACAGAAATAAAGCTGATTTTATGAAGCTAGGAATCCAGAATGAAACATACTGTCGAAAGACGAAATTCCACGTAAAACATCCAATTTTAAGGTCGGGCGGTAGTCCATCAACCCAAACCATGTGTGCCTTACGCTCACTCCCTCGTACGAAATAATTTGGATGCTCGGGTATGGAGAGGGGCATGCGGGGTGGTAATCCAAATGTCGACATCGGGGTGCTGGGCATGCGCGCTGGCTTCATCTCTTCTGTGTTCGCGCAAGCTGGAGCCAATATAATGTTAGCGAGGAATATAAGATTGTCATATTCTTCCAGGTAAGTCTGGGTTTTGGTTGAAGTCTATAATATCTTTAAAATGTTTAAAATAGTGTTATGGACCGTGCAGAGCTTACAACAAGAAAGGACCAGAAATTATGAAACAAAATAATATAGAATTAGACAAAGTGTCGGATATGAGTTAGCTTTTATTGGTCCACAAGGAGCGGTAAATGACACCGTCAGAACTGAAGCAAATCAAATGTACCACCAAAATTTAATTTTACTAATTAAAAAATTATAATAAACACAAAAGTTAATTGAACTTTGTTACAATAAATTTGAAATTTTTCAACAGAAAACTGCCGGCTTCATAACAAAAAATAAGAAAATGTAACAATTAATAAACATCGATACATTATATTAAAAGGGTTGTTGAAATTACTTGCATAAAAATGTCACTCTTACTCTAGAAAACTGATATTTCCATATGTATGATTTTTTTGCAAGACCTTTCCGGAAGCTAGCGCCATCTACAGTTTCCGTTATTCATCTGTTCTTGTTGATGCGGAAGGATACTTTGGTCGGTTGCTAAGCCATGCTAAGCATTTCACCCTCTTGCCGACCATCCCACAAAATAGGTTTTAGACTTGCACTCGACAGGGCCAAGGGTCTTAAATGTCCAAGTATCTAAAAGAGCAACTGATACAACTATGAAAGTTTTGAATAAAAATAAAATATTAATTTTATAAACACGGTAGAGGTTCTACTTAGTGTTTATTCAAATCAAATATTTTGAATTTCCTTATCATAGTACTTTGTAGTTTTACCACAGAATCGTTCATGCATTTTTAATTTTTGCCGTAAGACCTTCAATATAAATTCCTGCGATTTTTCCTCAAGGTGAGTGTTTCATAATTTTTCAAAGCAATTAATTATACTTGATTTGGAAGAAGGTACAGGGAATATCAATAGGAGTAGATAAAAGGGAACCAAATCGATATGGCTTTTACCATGAAACCAGCAGAAAAATACGCACTTTAAACTGCTACCATTAGACAAAGAGGTAATTGTTGCCTCTTGAAGAAAATATCATCTTTATTGCTAAGTCCATCGACTTAATATAGTTTTTTATTAAGAGAGTTTCTATCTACATTCATACAACTGCGCTATTAACTTACTGACAGGATTGTTGCTATAAATAATAATTTCTTAAAATACACATTTTATATATGTAAACACCTAATTAATTATGTTATTTATTTGCTTGCTTTGGGTCAACATCAACGTGAAATATTCTTAAATTTCATTTTGGATTTAATTTTAGTTTTTTAAGTTTCCCTCTGATCACTTTCATAATCACCATCGTATTGAGGATTACTCTGCTGTTTGTTGTGGTCCCAGTCTGAATACCCGTTCCTCAGCTGGGAATGAGGAAGGAGGAAGGTGGAACAGAGTCTGTACGGACACCCGGGGAGAGGAGGGAACCATTTACAATTCAGGAAAAACTAAGTACATCCGGTCGGAGTTCGACCTCCTGTCATCGTGGTAAACCAGACAAGACGAGATTAATGCCCTGGCCAGTGACCCCAGTGGTGAGATGCAGGTATAGTTGGTGATGATACGGACTACTTTACCGAGGGATGAATACTAGTACTATAGTTTGAAAATCACATTATACTTGCACCGTGTCCTACTGCACATTCACAATACTAAGAAAAACATATATCATAAAAGTCGAATGAAACTTCACCTTTCAATTTTCAAATTTAAATAATGAAATTAATTTTACACTAAATATAATAAATCATAAACTCATCTAAAATTTAGATGTATAAATTAGCCTATAGACTAATATTTTAATTTACCTTGATACAAGAGGTATAACTAAATGCATATAGTTTTTAATCATCAATCATCAAAACATTTTGTTATTTAATACTTTATAATACAATTAATTGTAAATAGACTAATTAATTAATTAAAATCTATTAGAGCTCTAGAGCTAAAAAAAAAACCTCGGTTGCCATATGGTTTAAGGCATCACTTTACAAATAGACTGGACTGCCAATGATGAAAGATCTGGGTTCAAATCCCTGTTGTGTTTGTTGAGGGTAGTTTCTACTAAATGGTTTTCAACTTTCCCTCTGGAAAATTCGGGAACACAGCCTCCAAATTCAAACTTACTCATTCCTAACATATGGCGTAATCAGTTAATAAGTGTATAACGAGAACGGGTAGTGAGACGTGGCGCTCAAACAG
>JBCFYV010000003.1:8651154-8701154 GCA_039000515.1 Timema cristinae
GACCGAGATTATAACTTCGATCTACTTTTCATCGGAAGTATAATAAACTGTGAGAACAATGCTTTAGACCAAGGATCGGGAAATTGCGGCTACGGAGCCACAAGCGGCTATTTATGAAATGTTTTTCGTTAAATATATAAATATTGTTTACACACAACAGGTAAAGAAGTAAACCATAATATTCTAATTCTTGAATATTGTCGCCTATTTAGTGCACTGTGTGTATCGAAGAGAGAATCTCACTACCAGCACTGTGTGTATCGAAGAGAGAATCTCACTACCAGCACTGTGTGTATCGAAGAGAGAATCTCACTACCAGCACTGTGTGTATCGAAGAGAGAATTCACTACCAGCCTGTGTGTATCGAAGAGAATCTCACTACCGCATGTGTGTACGAAGGAGGGTGTTGAGGAAGGTTGGGACACTGCTGACCTGTTCCTTCGTGTTAGTTCACTGCCTGGTGGTGTTATAGTTGTGTTAGTTCACTGCTTAGTGGTGTATAGTCGTGTTAGTTTATTGATAGTTGGTGGTAGAGTGGTGTTAGTTCCTGCTCAATGTTGGTATAGTCGTTTTGATTGATCATATAGTGTTTCTTTATTAAAATACGTATTTCATTTTTTAATGGTATACAACATCTATTTTTATAAAAAAATGTTTTTTATCTTCGTCGGATCGCCCTTCAATTATAATTACAATGAAAAAAAATCGCAGAATTAAACAGGGGATTTAATAAAATGTGGGTAAGTGCTTTTCTTTTATAGAAATAATGGCTTAACACAGTAATTATTTGTCATTTGCTACTTCAGAACAATAAATCAATCAATGTGTAACGAAACTTTCAAGGAAATTATTCAGAATTTTGTAAGAAGTATTTCAAGGCTGATGACAGAGAAAACACGTTGAAGAGCTACGTAAGAAAACATTACTCCAGCATTGTTGTTTTGCAAATCGGGCAAAGTCTTCATCAAGTACAACATAATCCAGCTTTTTGCTGTCCTTGGAAATCGCAAAGGCGGGAAAACCTTACGCATTTTTTCATTTATTGAAACAATGCATGTCAAACGCTTCTGAAGTTCCCTTTCAATATTTTAAAAATCTATATGAAATCTTAGTGACATTTCACAGTTTTTGACTGGCAAGATATGTGACACCGTCAGGTATCAAAAAGAGCTCATTGAATTACTTCCACTGAAAGAACAAACTAGAAAAGAAGATAGTTTAGAAAGTATCCTAAATTGTTCAAGGTACATAAATATTGACAACAATCGAATATTATCCTTTACGACGAATGGAGCACCCTCTATGATGAAAAAAACAAAGGCTTTGTTAAACTGTTCTCCACGAATATTTCTCTTGAAATGGTTCAATTTCATTGTATTGCCTCAAGAAGTTTTGGTCGCAAAATCTCTAGGAATAATACTGGAGATGAAAAATATATTAAACATTGTTGTTCCAATAGTTAATTCCAAGCAAAGGCGTTAAATAACAGACAATTTTATGCACAGCTATAAGAAATGGATGGCAAATATACGGATGTAGGTATATTTACACCAGTGTGATGGTTGTAGAGAAGTTCATTGCATACAAACTTGTACAATGTACATACAAGATCACATACTCTTACCCGGGGTATGCAACAAACTGTGAGATGTCGGGACTTAACGATTCTCAGAGTGTTTGGAAGAAATAATAGTTTGTTTTAACTACCAAGGATTGTAACAGAAAACATACAAAATGTCTCACTAATTTCGAGTGGCTTCAAGATATATATTTTTTCTCGGTAGAACAGAGCATTTCAACAGGCAGTTGTAAATTTGCAAGGAAAAGGAAATATTGCATTGCAGCACAAGACGTGCTTATATTTGACCAAAAATAGAATTGTTATATGAAGATGTTTTCCAAAGATGAACTTGTGTATTTTGAAAATGTGAGATATTTTAAATAAAAAATAACTTATGAGGAAGAAAAAACAAATTGTGACGTGTTCAGTGATATAGTAACCAATATTTTAAGGTCATACAAAGGAGGATTTCAAGAAGTCAGGAATCATCAGGAGGCGTTGAAATTTTTATTACATCCATTAGAATGCAATTTGAAATTCTTGGATGTCAAAGACTTTCCTGGAATACAAATTTCAGAACTACGATTGGATATTTTTGAAAGTAAAAATAAAATATATGGTCTGCCAAACTAGAGGAAATGGTTACACAAGTTGAAACGAACCTTACATCCACGGATAATACGTCGCAAGACATATTTTATTTTAGCACCGCATCTTACTACCTATCCGGGCAATACGCTTAAGTACTAATTACGCTAATGAGTTAGGCAATTACGAGGTTGAATCTAGGAGAAGTGAACTCGCATTTGCGTGGGGGGACAGTGTAAAACCATTAAGGAAAAACCACACCCAGTTCACCTGACCAGGATTCGAACCTTGATCTTCCCATCCTCGGCAGTCTAGCTTAGCACTAAACTAGCGCTTTAGCTAACTATGCCACAGAGGTGGGTTGACATCATTTTAAAATGCTGGAACTCTCTACTGGTTAATTATGCACACCCCCGAGTTCTTACTTTTGGCCAATTGACGCATTTTGGTTCAACACAGATTTGTGAACAATGTTACTCTATTATGCACTATATTAAAAATAAGTTTCAGATGAAAGTTTGAAAGAATAAGTAAAATTAAAAAACACCAAATAATCTCCAAACTTGTAAAAGCTAGTAGAAGAAATTCAAGTTCAAAAACCACACTTAAGGTTTACACACACTGTATTTACTATACATCTGTAATTAAATGTATGAAAGAATATTGCCATTTTAAAAATATTTTGTTTTATAGATTATATAAAAATATATTTGTGACTCCCAAAATTTACATTTTTTACTAATTTTTTTCTTATAAAAAAAAAAAGTTCCCGGCCCCTGCTTTAGAGCACGTGGACACCGAAGTTGGTGTGATCTTAATTGATCACTCATTTGTAGCTGACGATTTCCGCACGTCCATCCCAGACTCTGCCATAAAATATGAGTGAAGAATGACTCTGGGCACGGGACTACTCCTGGATAGCTCAGTAGTTAGAACATGGGTTACTAAGACAAAGCTCTAGGGTTCGATTCTCGTGTACATATTTCATTTCTCAATCTTTTAAGATTATAATAATGAAAATGATAGAGTAATATTATATCAATTTTACCTCTTTTATAAAAGGGTCTTCAAATGTAAATTTGACTGTCCACTCAACATACAAATATTTGTCTGAGATTGTATTTTTTTCCACTAATTTAAGTTAAATATTACATAAGAAACCTATTAATTACCACCTTATTAATATATTAATCGCGCTACTTAATAGCTTTGTAAGTGTGTTTCGATTTGAACGATATTTCAGCCGGAACGACTAGTTTGTCAAGGAGAATGTAGCAGCTTTCAACACGAGAGGTCGGGGTTGGAATCTACAGGCTCTAATATATCTTCAACCGGATGTGAAGTTCTATTTTCAAGCGCACTGAAAAGTTTTGAAATCGCCTAGGGTGGGGAGATTCATTCAGAAAACACGACTCTTAACGACATGTTAACCCGTGGGCCGAGGGGCAGCTCACCAGAATATAGGGGTCCTAGCCCACCCCCTCCTAAACCACTACCATTGGAAGATGTAAATTGAATGTCTTATGGTAATTATTGGGGTTACTAAATCAGATAGACAGTCTACCGCTGGCCGATTAGGAATGCAGGTCAAGTCATTTACGTTTTAAGGCTGCAAAGGAGTGAAATGGTTGGATGGGTGGATGGTGGTGGGAGTGGTATTGTTCTACTGTTTTATCCTTAAATAGGTGACCTGGTGGTCTAGGGGTAAGGTGTCAGACTTCTGTGCTGGCGGCCGGGGTTCAATCCTCGGTCCGGCAAGATTTATCTGATTACCAAACCCTTCCTTCACCTCTGACAAGACATCTTGTGAATGTGGGGAATGCCAGGCCGCCACCGTGGTTCGGATTCCACGTTAAACTGTAGGTCCTTCATTTCATCTCACAATCACCCTGCCATTACACATTAGCGTAAGTGCGTATAACCCGAACGGGTAGTAAGACACGGTGCATAATAATAATAATAATAATAATAATAATAATTCCTTAAATACAAATTACCAACTGCATTAAATGAGTTTATTGAGCAAATGCATGGCTAATAAAAGATATAAATGGTATTTTAGAAAACACTCGTGCACCCACTTTTTTTTTTGCAGCCAACACTGAAAATATTTTCAGTAGGTGTATATATTTTTATATATACGGTATATATTGTATATATATATATTTTGTATTAAATATATCCATTTTACCTAATGTATTATTCACAGTATAAGTATATTGCAAATTTACATTATCCATGGTTTATGTTATATTATATATATAATCGGCAAAGTGTAAAATCCAGGAGTTCTATAAAATGCCTAGGCTTTCTACATAATGGAAGAGTGTTTTTGGCAAAATATGAAATAAACGAGTTTTTCTGTTGTATTTCATACTCATTTTCAAAGACTTTGTCTTTTTTAAGTCCCGGATAACGTTATCAATTCTTTTATCCAGTTAGAATAGGGTAGTTAGGTAAAATAAGGTTAGGTTAGGTTAGTTATTGTTCTCGGTAATATATAATGACTGGTTATTCTATAAACTTCCTATGAAAAGTATGAACTACAACAGTAAAACTAATTTATTTCATACTTTGCCAAAACCACTCTGGCATTATGTAGAAAGCCTAGACATTTTATAGAATAACTGGATTACACACATTGCCGTAAACACACACACATACATATATATATATGGTATATATTATGTGTATAACATACTGTGATTAATGAAGTATATTATAAAAGATAAATAATATGTTGTATGTATACAATATAATATATTGATAGACCTACTACATATTATGTAGGCTTGTCCTACTGAATAAAAATACTAAATAGGCCTACTTGAAAACAGAACTATACTTAAGATTTTACCAAATGATTGTCTCAAATACGCTAGTAATTAATTTTCGGATACACCCACTTCAGTGATCGCATGGTCTAAGGCGCTGCTATCGCAATAGACTAGACTGCTGGTGTACTTAGGGTAGTTTCTTCAAAAAGATTTTCCACTCTATTTCTCTCCACGCAAATGCGGGCACACTTCATATGAGTATAACCTTTATAATCTCTAACACATAAGTGTAATCAGTAGATAAGCGTATAACCCGAATGGGTAGTAAGACGTGATGTTAAAAAACAATAGATATATTTACTGTGAAAAATAATTGTGTCCTGCTACCTAGCTTATATTGGGGGATTCAAAATTATTATGTATGATTGACCACTTAAATAATAACATTGTAGCAAATGTTTGCAAACTTTGTAGCAAACATGCGATGTAGTACGGTAGCTCGCGGAAACCTGGTCATTATAGTGCCACTCACATTTCTAACACTAGTTATTAGCTAACCGTGCGCCAATCAACATCATTATTTTAGACACAACACCAAAAAGTTATATCACTAAATTACTCTCGCCCAAACATTTATATTGAAACCACAAATCTCTATAAAATTCAGGGTTGAAACATGTTTGTTGAAAGAGCCAAGACGTGGAAAATATTGTTTCAGAATTGACACAACATCGAAACACCACTTCCTTAAAATATCAAGTCCCATAAATCTTTGTAAAAATATCTCTAAAATTTCACAGTGATAAAACATTAATATTAAAACACCATATTGAGAAAACATCTCACTTATGAGTAACGTATAACTTAAACACCTTTTGAATAAATAGCAAATAAAGAAACACCATACCACTGTAAACAAAACTAACGATACAACAAAACACCGGAACACCAAATATTAAAGACATCACACCATTTAAACCATCAAAGCGCCCCACCATTGAAACACCATATTAATATCTAAATACCAAAGGCTCATAATTGCAAATAACATAAACACCTTAGCACAAAAAATAGCCAATTAAAGTATCATATTATTGAAAAAACAACACTTTTTGACTCGTTTCCTCACTGAAACATCATTTCAGCAAAACATTATATCAATGCTACACTATACAACACCAACACAATTAAGACAAAAGTCCTAATAACTGAAATACTATACTACAAATAGATCACACTATCTATAATAGCCTCTATTTGGGTCATTTGACAAAAAAGGTTATTGCAAAATTTTGATCAAGAATGTAATAATTATTATAAGCTATAAATAATGATTCAATTATTTCGATTCATTACAGCTCATGATTAAAATGTTAAAAACTTGCTATTTTATTCATTTTTCTTACCACTAGTTAAGTAAAATAACGAATGTATGGAGCTGAAATTTGGTACAACTAAAAATTAATCTGAGAAGTACACAATGAAATATTTATAATATTAATTATACTAATAATATTAATATTTCATTGTGTACTTCTCATATGAATGTCTAGTTATATGTACAGTACAGTAAATACATAATCATGCCATCCCCTTATGGTGTAGGCAAGAGACTTGGCACATAGCTAAGAAAAATCTGTACTTAATCCATCCTCACTAGCTTTATACACACGTCCCTATCCTTACATACTCGCTTCAATTAACAACATCCATACATCAAATCATACATGCTCGGTTATTCTTAAAACTCTTAATGTTGCTCTGCTTCACACATTAGTCTACCACATTTAGCCACGTCCTACATGGCCTATTACTTCCTTTTTAACCACAACACACTCTACCTTCATATATTTTCTTCTTCACTCGATCCACACTCATCCTCTCTACATGCCCAAACCAACATAAGACGCTTCTTTCCCATGAACCTATTGGATTCCATTTCAAACCTAAATCCTTCACAACCCATTCCAGTGGCGTGAGGTGAATATTTTTATAGGGTAAGCAATCAAGATTTTTTAAATGTGAAGATTAAATTTTATATTAAATGTATTAAGTTATGTACCTTATTTGTAATTGAGCTGGATTATTCTATTCTCCTTAGCAAATTTCTCAATCATGAGATCGTTAAACTGTGGATTCTGCCTTAATTGTTGTAGAAGACCTTTTTCAATGGATAGCACTGAGAAGTCTGTGAGCCTCTCTTGGCCTGGTGAATTGCGTGCATAATTATGTGTTATTTTTAATGCTGAGAAACTTCTCTCAACGTAATAACTTATTGTCGGGATGGTTACAATAAGTTCACACAGTTCTACCACTTGGCAATATCCTCTTTGTATATCATTTGATCTAATAATAATAATAATAATAATAATAATAATAATAATAAGCAAATCACTGACATTTCTGTGACGCAAATCGTGTGAAATGAAGGTGACTACAAGCTGTGATCTTAAAGAAGGGAAATCAAACATACTACCTATAGCTGTCCTTTAAGCTCTTGAAAGCCATTTCTGGGAAACCCCGTTTGTATGGTTCAAAATTATTTACATGTAAAAGTTCTAGAAAACACAATGAGTCCAAGTTTTTGAACCTATTACTCAGCTGTATTATAAGTGTGTCCAAAATCTCACAGTATAGGCGTTTGTAATATACTTTTACATCAAAGGTGTCAGCATTTCTTGGACTTTTTTTCAGGCTCATTTACATCCGACTCTTAATTGTTTTTGTCCAGATTCTCTCAAATTCTTCAAGCTTGTTTTTCCAATTGATTTGGAAATTCCTTTACTTTTTTTATGCAATAGCCGATGTCATTAATTTTGACTTGCAATATATCAAATAAACTATCATTAAGAGGGAAAATATCAGCAAATGTATTCTGTAGAAAATTAAAATTGAAATCATGCATCAATACTTCAAATCCACGGGCAGCAATGTACGCTTCTGGATCTGTAATCTTGCTAAACAACGAAATTAGTTTATTCCTATACTCGTAAACAGTTTCAACCAATCTAGAATTATAATTCCAGCGTGTAGAAGCTACTCTTAAAAGCCTTTTCTTCATTTCTTCATCCATAGATCATGTTCTTTTGTTTTATTTTGAAAAAAAAAAAAAAATTATGCTAGGACATTCAAAGTAAGAAAAAAATACTGCAGTCTTTGATGAGGGACACGCAATACAAGGTTAAGCCAGTGAGCGAAGCAGTGTACAAAAATTTCATTCAGAAATGTATCTCTTACCTTGGACTGCAATCCATTCAAGTGCCCAGCCATGACCGCAGCCCCGTCGTAGTTTTGTGTAATTAGCTTTTGTTCACAACCATATTCCTGTATCAATTTTACAACCTAGATATATAGTTTTTCCGCTCTTCTGTCATCAGAAATATTCCTGAAGCCCAAAGATCTCTCATGCACCTGTCCATCTTGAGTGACATAGCGAAATACAGAAGACAATTGGGAAAAATTATATACATCTGTTGTTTCATCAAGTGTGATGGAAACAAAATTGGTTTCATTGATTTTTTTTTTATATTAGACATTAACACATTTGAAAGGGCATTGTTCAAATCATTTTGAATCAAATTCGATGTTCCCGTAAATATAGATGAATGTTCTAAGTGGTTCTTCAATTTTTCGTTATACTCACTTAAAATATTCCTAGTTATACGTAATTATCTTTATTGAAAGACTCACTCGTTTCGTTGTGGCCTCTAAATGCCAGTTCTTGCCGTGCTAAAAAACAAACTACATCAATGAATAGCTTCATAAGTTCTCTAATTTTCCTAACAAGTTCATTGTGCTGCGAATCCCGTATTATTTTCTGTTCATCGAGCATTAGATCAATTCTAGTTTTATTAGACGTTTTTTCAGCAATCATGGCTTGTAAACGATTTTGGAAAAATTGTGTTTTTTAATGGATGTATGTTGGCCATGTCATTGTAACCAATACTGTTCCAAACACACTTGTAAGTTGTAAAAAGAAAAGACCAACAGTATAACTTTTGTACATGAGGATAACTCGTCAACCATTCATTATTGTTGAACAAATGTGAGCTGAAACGCCTTAAACATGATTTTACTTTTTGTGCTCATGTTCAGTTCAGGTGTAAGTCTACCACATTGTATTATTTGTTTTTCTCCTCAAAAGTATACGAAGCAAAGCTATGTTTTAAAGTGTTACCTATGACGCAATCACAGTTTAGTTGATCTGTAGATCCGCATGGTCTCGACTGGATATCCATGATTCTCAAAGGTTTAATACGTAAGAAGCAAGATTGCTTACCTCAACGTCATATACATTGTGGATACCACGCTACACAACTCACACATATAACCTAACACAATACATCAATACGTCAAAAAGTATAACCATTATTATTATTATTAATAATATTAGCACCGCGTCTTACTACCCGTTCGGGTTATACACACGCTAATGTGTAATGATAGGGTGATTGTGAGATGAAATGAAGGACCTACTGTTTAACGTGGAATCCGAACCACGGTGGCGGCCTGGCATATAACCATTATTGACTGGTGATTGTTTTAAACATTAAATAAATTTAATTTTTATTTTAATACGGTTTTGGTCACATATAATAAGGAAATAACCAAAGTAATTATGTCATTTTAGGAACACAATGGTCCGCTCCCAAGCGAAATGAAGCGATTGCGAGTCCTGTGGCGATAACAGCCGAGAGCGACCGATTGAACGCGAGTACACAGCTTAGAGGGACGTACTACGCAGGCGCGGCGCTATTCGCTCACAGACCACAGTCGAGTCGGAAGAAGCAAGATCTATCGCACTTGTACATGGAGCTGTAGAACAAGGAACACATTCTATACCAAACAATACCATATCAATGATTAAACTGACACTCATAATTTTTTTTGCTAATGGTAATTGTATTTCTATATCTATATGGCTCTAGGTAAGCAATGCGTACCTTGCCTATATGGAATACACACCGCTGATCCACTCGTTACTGACTCTGTTCATAACAGTTTTTCCACACACTTTTCATGTATATATCATTCCAAGCACATTCAGCTTGCTTTTATATTTCTTCTGACCAACCCATGCTTCACATCCATACAACAATATTGGCATCAACACACTTTTCTTTATACACTATCATCTTTGCCTCTTTCGACACATAACCATTCACTTGTTTAGACAGTGTTCCATTTATACTAAGCTGACTATCATTTCCTGATTCATCCTTATAAAAAACTATCACCGGAGTTTTGGAGACCTTTGTATGAAGATTAATTCTGCCTATCACCCCATTCAAAAGATTTAATGCAATCTGTAAGTCACCGTATCATCTGTATATAGCAGCACTCTCACATTCACATTGTTGATTTGTGCACTAACCGCGTCTTCACAAGTATTCTTCATACACTTAATCATGAATACATTAAACCACTATGGAGAAATAACACAACCTTGTCAACGCCCTGTTTAATGTCAAACAATTCGTTCAAAGCTATACATCCACACCATTCTCTCCAAAAACATTCCATAACACACACCAATTCACCTGATCGTACTGGTAAGTTTTCTCCAAATCAATGAATACGCAATAAACGTTCTATTTACTGCTATACATTTCTCAAACACTTGCTGCAATGCAGATATTTGGGCCATGCAACCTCTACCTGACCTGAAACCACCGTGCACACCCCAAATCTCACCCACAGTTCTTTCACGCACACTCTCAATTAAAACTCTCCAAAAACTTTGCCTGGAGTACTCAACAAACTAATTGACCTATAATACTTGCATTCACTCTTACTGACTTTGCTTTTGTACAAAGGAACAGTGACAGTAAACTTCTAGTAATTAGGAACATTCGAAATAAGAGCACTCACACAGTGAGCACCTCACCAAATCTTGCAACCACACTTAAGCATTTCACTTGTGATCCAATTTACACCCCAGCCTTGCCATTCTTTAACATTTTAATAGCCTTTAAAAAATAAACCTCCGTAATTATTTCATTTACTATAACATTATCCCTATTTCCTGCTACTTCCTCTACGTTTTCGCCATGCAATTGCTCAAAATACTCCTTCCAGTGCCTTCTTATACTGTTTTCATTCCATATCACAACACTTTATTTTTGACTGTCATAGGTATTTCCATTCACTTCTTGTTTCGTTCTCATTACCCATCTTCTTATTTTCTTCAAAATTATTCTGCATTCTTTCTCTTTCTTTTAATCTCATTTGCTCTTTACTCTTCTTTAATACTTTTATTGCATTCATATTTTTCTCTTTGTATAGGCCCCACAACTTTTTACGTTATATTTCCCACTTAGCAGAAATTTTTCGTTTGTATGCTTCTTTATTTTCTCCTACAGCTTCTTACACCTGTTCATTCCACCATGCATCTCTTTTAAGTATCCCACCACCGCAGCCTTTTTTATATATCATTCGCATTTATTTTGACATTCTATTCATGTTATTGTAAAGCTGATTCTCCCCCCCCCAGAAATCTTTCATATTGCGCGCTCGCACGTTTATCCCGAAGCTTTCCACTTTCACTCTTATATTGCGTATAGTAATATTCCTGTACTGTTTCCAGGTTGGAGTGAAAGGTGTTGTCCTGCCTCCTTGTTTGCTTGGCTGTTGGGGCGTTTCGAGCAACTGGTGATTACGTCCAAATGGTACCTACAGTGAATATGAAGAAATAATTCGGGCTCGGGAGAAGACCACGGATGAGGTGAGGAAGAATCCCGGACCCGGGATGCAACCAGCCCCGAACGGGAGGAAGTTGGAAGTGAGTGTCGGGGTATCCACCGTCAACGGAAAGCTTGTGCAGCCCGTCTAGGTTGGATGAGTGGAAGGTTTCCAATCGTGGGGGTTGAAGGCTCCTCCGGTCAGAAAGGAGCTCTTGACGAGTGGCAACTGGTCCTTCATAGCCCCAAAGGCCGAGTCTTTAGTGGCTACAGCCCTCTCAAGGAGCAACAGGACCGCAGGTGCAGCCAAAATCAGTGGAGTTATTTTAACTCCCGGCCAGTGCGAGTCACTTGCGGGAGACAATCTGGCCCTCTCCAGGGCCAACAAGACTGGCGTACCTTCAAAATTACCAGAGAGGTGGGCAAAATATACAGCCAACCAAGCGTTGGCAAAGTCAGCGGGGCCCTCCAACTACAGGAGGTGAGCGTGCCACTGGTGGCTGCCAACAGAAGTAGATTGCCCTTCTTGGGGTAGTGATGATCCAGCCCTTTCCAGGGCCAACATGGTGGCCAGCGTGACCTCCCCAACTACTAGGGAGGTGAGGGCAAGTGGCAGCCAAAAGGAGGATTCGGCCCTTCTAAAGGTCGATTAATACAGCACGGGTGAAGCCATTGTGGCCCCTCGACATACCGGAGGGGAGTGTGACATTGGCAGAGCCACCCAGGTATCCGGTATGGCTTACTTGAGCCTTGGCTCGGGGATTAGTGCCAGGCCACTGCAAAGTGTCTGCAGTAATGCTAATGCGGGCGATACCAGCAGTGCCCTTTCATATACTGGAGGTGTGTGCACCACTGATGGCCAAAAAGAACTGAAGGCCCGTTTCAAGGCCAACAGCTGACAAACCGGGAAGGAAGTCTTAATCTCCCACCAGAACGATGTGTGGAAGCCAAATGGTGCCAACGTTAGCTCTGACCAGGGGGGGATCCCAGCAGTACTTCATTAGTAAAGACCAATAGAAGTGGTTTTGACACAAGCGTTATCGCAAGGGCCTCATAAAAACCACATCACCTTTGGCACCTCTCGTCAAGTGGTGTAGGTAGGTAAAAAAAAGTCCGGCTGAATTATCTTCAGAGTCGGAAGATCGGGTCACACGCTTCGCGCCTGTCGACAGCTCGTGCGTGTCTGTGGACGTTGAAGTACTGTCTTCAGGACTAGACTTCTCGTTGATGCGTGATGAGTTAAGCCAGTGGTCAGATGGTGATACTGATGCGTTTCAGACCGTAAGAGCCCGACAAAGAGGGAAGGCTGACAACACCAGGAAGCTACCAGGGGGCAACCCAAACCATTTATATGGTAGTCCTGGTGATTAAATAGAGGGCGACGGTGTTCGGGCCAGGGTGCACCAGCATTGTGTAAATATGGGAAGTGCGGAAGCCTGAAAGTACAAACGTAATCCATGCCTCACCCCAACCTGATACTAGCTGCTCTGGGCTGGCTCACAAAGCCGAGGGGATGATCCCTCCCACCATATTATGTGATGTAGAAGAATATTCTAAGGTGGCTAGAGCCGTTCAATCCATGGTTTGTAGATCTGTGGAGGTGGTCAGACAGACGGGAGGTTGAGTGCACCTCCAGTGTGGGTTGGAGGAAGCTTACCACGCCCTCCAGAAGTTCTTGCTTAGCTTGGGGATCCAGCATGGGTCCTAGCAACTGAGATGGGAGCGACCGGTTAGGGCCATAGTGAAGGGACTACTGACATGGACAAACCATGGTGACACCCAGGAAGAACTGGTGGAGTTGAAATCCATCATCCGGATGCTCTTACAGTGGAAACGGGAACAGAATTTCAGAGAAAGGCCATTGTTAACAAACTTCGTTGTCACTCTGACTCCCGGGGAGCATATTGCAAGACTGTACTCCATATCAGTTCTGTGGGGGCTCCGCGTCAAGGTGGAAAACTATAGGACTCCCGGGGGTCCAGTTAAGTGTAAAAACTGTTTACAGTTTGGGCATGTGTCGAGGGATTTCCACGCGAGTTAGAGGTGCGGTTTACATGGTGGTGACCACGAGAGGGGTGGGAGTCTGGAGGAGAAACGATTCCCCCAAAGTGCCTTCACTGCTTGGGAGCCCATTCCTTGACTTGGTGGGGCTGTCCTACATACAGGTCCTTGCGGGTATCAGGCTGGAGAAACAGAGCACTTCATGTCTAAAAGGGATCTCATTTTGTAGGTTCAACTCAAGAAGAAGACGACCGCTGAGCACGGAGGTACGCCAAACGCCCTGGAGCCTCCTAGAGAACCACCGCCGGAACCAGATTTAAAAGTACCAACGTCGGACCAAGAAAGTATCTCGCCTGCAAGGACTCCGACGAGATCCTTAGCGAAGCCAGAATCAGCTTCGATTCTCCATCGCACCTGGCTACCCCAGAACTCCTATCGAAACCATATTTCAGGTATTTAACCCACCTAACCAGCCAGAAACCACGTGCAGCCGATGCCAAACACCACCCGAAGGAGATGGCCCAGGAACAGAACTTGGCCACCCAACTGCAAATGTTACAAGACTCAATTACGGCAATGGAGTAGCGATTCTGACAAGTATCTGGCCAATTTGGTGAAACTATTCAGGTTGCACCAACCCCTGATTCTGGGGCACCGAATCACTCTACAAGTCAACCCACGCCGATGTAGACTACTTTATCGAGGAAACAGCCTGGGCTTCTCTGGAGACCGTTAACATGGCTACACTTGCCACCACGTAGGAGCAAGCTCTCCAGTTAGCCTTGGCCGCCAAGGCCAATCTGATGGAGTTACAACCAGGTCGCGAATCCCACGAGATCAGATTCCTAATATAAATTATGGCGGATTATCCACAGCTGTCCCTTCGCAGCCAACAGAAACTACTACACCGGACAAACATAGTGTTCATCATAATCACCAAGTGTTGGAGTGAAGCCACCCAAGCAGTAGGAGACGCTGCAATGGCCGCAATTTAACCACCGAGGTTTCAGCCACCAGCTCCACTGCAATTCATCTACCGAGATTGTCTAGCTCCAAGAGCCCCGAGAAGACGTGGATCTGTGAGAAACAAGAAGTAGGGAGATGGTGGACACGCCTTCATCTGGAACTTAGGAGGCCATGGGTGTTCGGCCACCCACAAACTGCTAGATCAAGTGAATATGTTAAATATCTGTATTTTAATCAATTGTAACCATTGTACTCTGTAATTATGTTTCCCAATAAAGGAATAGGCCTTAAGCCCGGGTCTCCGTTCTCGCTTTTTCGGCGAGTTTTGTTGGATCTTCCATCGCTTTTTCCTGTCGCCTCCGATGGGTATAAAAGCGGTGGGAGACCTGACTCTTGACAAAGTCGGAGAAGCGGGAAGAGAGTCAACCCATTGGACCAGTATCCACCACCCACCTCTATTCTCCCGCAACCAAATAATGAGATGCAAAATAAAAAATCAATGTTGATTCATGTTTATAAGGTTTTATTTAGAAGTAAGAATATAAGATAAAAAAACTCATTAAAAGCTTGACTTGCTATTTCAGGATATATTTCACTTTATAAAGATAAATGTTAGTAATCTAGCATGTTAAATTTTTCGATGTGTTCTAAAATAACAATTTATCATGAGGCCAATTAATCTAAGGCTAGACAGAAAGCACTTTCATTCTCCTTGAGTGTTTCCTCGCGAACTTATCCACATCTTGAAAATGATCCACAGTAGTGTTTCTATGAATGGTAGGTTCAGCTAAGCCATTAATTATCTTGCCCCATAGTGGATCGAAGATAGGATTTTATTCTTCTGGGGGTCGAGAATGATCGTTCCCCTGTAAGTTACACGTTGTAACAGGCATTGTGAAGTACAACATAAGAGTCAAAAGCACGCTAATCAGTTCCCCTTACTTCAACAACTCGTCCATTCACCCATTTTTTAATTAATTTATTTATTTTTATCCATTCCAACATCTAGAGGCTAGCTTGAGACTTAAATCTACTTACATACGTTTTGTCTACATAATCTATTATACAATATCCAGTTTTTAAACAATAATTAAATTATGTAATTTGAACCTAGTTTAACTGTCCTTATAATCCTACTATATAGTTTTTGTCCTACTAGTTGGTCCACCCCAGGTATTTTATGGCCCCGGTACTCTCAGCCACTGGCTGTCCCACCAATGTCTGGATCTAATAGTTTCCAGAGTTGGTGAAAGCTCTAGTGGCGAGAGGCATCTCCCTATCCACCCCTGGGGAAGCACCCTATTGGAGATTTACCTCCACCTACTTCCAGTCTAAGCCACTACTTGTATGGACCTACTAATAACTTAACCTAAATATAAAGAAAATAAAAGGAAAGAAAGAATATAAACTAACTTAACCTAACTTACAAGTTATTTCCTCTCGGTGGCTGCAGGGTCTGCTGATGTTATTCCCTCTCTTCTGATTTGAAAGCATCAGTCTGAGCGACCGGTTGACGGTCCAGATGCTCGATAACGCCAGCCCAACAACAACACTTTTTTCCAAGTGGGCCGGACTATGTGAGTGCGGGTTAATTCCTCAGAATACACCACTCCTATAATAGATCTCCCAGCTGGTATTTCGGCGCTCCCCGTTTATTCAGCAGCTCACGCTAATGGAATACAGAGGGCACCTTCCCTCAGCTGGGCTCCGGATAGCAAGGAGTTCTCCCATCCCACTCTACCGTGAGAGCTAGCAACGTCTTAGCCTTGTAAGTCTAATTGTCTTTGTACCAGTTTTGGATCATGTCATCTACGTCTGATGTTGAGTCCCAATTTCCAGGAGTGTCACTCACGTTCTCAGTCATGTCCCTTTTTCTGTCGTTTGCCTCATCGTACCGTCTTTTCTGTCTCCTATTTTTCATGTCTAATATATATTTGTTCCCCTTCCTTTTCAAAACATCGTCCGCAATTGCGTCTAGGAGACTCTGTATTGCCAATTCTCCTATTTGATAGAAGTGACGAGTAATTTATTACTGTCAAAACAAGGCGGAAATATTACAATTTCTAAGACGTGATAATATAGAAAACATTCCATTGTTTATTGATAGGAATTATTTTAGTAACAAGAAACATTGTCGTCCCAAATGGGTGTGAAGCATCTTAACTCGACTTGCAACCAAGACAATTTTGGTTGGGTCTTAATAAGAAAGAGGTGTAACTCGTTATAGAAGAACAAGCACATATTCTAGAACGAGAGTGTACTAGCCAGAATACATTAATCTAAGTAGGGTGAAACAATAAAGTAGAGGTTATGAAATAATACATATCACTATTATAGCCTTATAGTCACAATACTTTAACCTAAAAAGCATAGCTAAGAAAAGCAGTTAAACCATATCTAAACCTTGAATGTCCTAGTTTAAGGAGAAACAACTTAGGTAGTTAAACGAGCTAGCTAGCGTGAGTTAACTCCATAGTGAGTTACAAGATACAAAGGTTAAGTTCCTAGAATGAGAACTATAAGTTTGCAAAAAGTTAAAGGAGAGCTACCAGGAATCTAGGCTCTTGAGATACTGTGGTGGGCCTATTCCTCATAAGTACTGCCTGGTCATCTATTATTATAGTTAATTCTCATCAAAAGTCTAGAAACAAATTGTAACAATAGCTAAGAGCTAAAACTTTAACATATCCAAGCGGTTCCTGAAGGGGCTGGACAAAATAATCATCACCACATGAGCCACTACTCTGGACTAGAAGCATACCCAAGAGGTGATCACCGTACATAGCTACAAAAATAGGTAAACTAGTGACTGATACCAGTCAAAGACCCAACTAAGTCATGGAACAAAGCTATGGATTACCTGAACTCCCCTTTTCCCCCCAATATATAGGTAAAACCACCTGGAACATGGTAATAAAGTATAAAACGTCGAGTAATCATCCAAATATTTACATATGAACATAGTGAAACAGTTCAGAAACTATGACATTCAAGATTATGCCATATGGATATCGCAAAACAGTTCATAATCTCTATCAAAGAGAGTTTAGATTAAAACCACGTCATATGGACATAGTAAAACAGTTTTCAAGAACCCTATCAAAAGTAGTAAATTATGAACTAACGATTTAAATTATAACGGATATTACATTATCTGTGGTGAGGACGTGAAAATGATGCGTAAAACATCGTGACTACCACTTGACTGCCAAATAGTTCTTGTAGGCTCCTTGGATGCTCTTTCGATGAGTAGTTTAAAATGAATACAATAATTAAGTCGCAGTTAAATATTAGCATGCTCTGATGCACCCTGAAAGGGAGCACGAGAGCAAATTCCAACAGGTAACGACCAATTGGTCATACCGTGTGGTTTCGGATACTAAAACAAACGGATTGTCGCATTACATGAAATTTATGAGTCAAAGAAATAACGTATTATAAATATTGGTGATGGAAAAATGTATATTGAAGAGCCGAATATAGTTTTTTAGAGTTACGTGTGAAGACAATGCTGTATGGAGGGCTGGGTGAGAGCCTCCCAAACCAATGTTTGACACTTCTCGTTTTTCGCGCAGGGCTTTGAGACGTCAATGGCATCCTCCAGGATCGATGATGTAATTACCAAGACTCTGGATAAGAGAATTGGTGGCACCGGGAAGTCTGTCGTAGAAGGACTGTATTAGATTCCGGCAGTGGTCCTTGATTGTAAGCATCTCTTGATAACGATGCAGAGTCACATTCCTAACGTACCAAGGTGCGTCCACAACGATTCTCAGAAACCTGCTCTGGAATGCCTTCATCTTCCTCATATACGTGGCCCCAAATAGAACACGAATAGTCGAGGATCAGCCTGAGCAACTGCTTGCACAGTGTCAGACCGTTACGTGTAGACGGGGTGCAACGTCTGTTAATCAGTGGGCCTAGGATTCCCAGCCTTTGCCTTGCCTTGTTAAGTCTTTCAGTGCAGTGTAATCGCCAGGACAGTTTGGTAAGTCCCAGGTAATTAGCACTATTCACCCATTTGATATGCTTTCCTAACAGCTGGGATTGGCCTGTAGAACTTTATTTTCCATGTGAAGAGCACTGCTGTACTCCTGTCCACGTTAATACTTGTCCTCCAGGTGGTGAAATACCCCTACGAACTGCGTCAGGTGCGTCTGGAGTCAGCTATTCACCAACTACCCTCCTACAACTCCACTACTAGAGCCATTTCATCCGCATATAGTAATACTTAGTGTCTAGAGATTTAGTAAAGTCGTTCACATACGGACTTAAGAGCACTTACCCACGAGGGAACACTGTGACACTGTGACTGTGATGCTTGGATGCATCTGACTTTGGATGTGGTGTTCCCAAAGGTAGTGGAGAAGGTGCGGTAGGATATATAAGACTGTACAAACTTAATTAATTAGAAGGGTAGGTTTAGGGAAAGGAGTTTTAAAAAGAGACCTTTGTGCAAAACATGGTCGAAGGACTTTGTCACGTCAAGAAAGACAGCACCAGTCAGCCTGTTGATGCTGAAGTTCCTCACGACATTCTCCACGAGTCGGGCCAGTTGGTGAGACGTAGCTTGTCCCGCCCAAAAGCCAAACTGCTCGTCCACCAAGATGCTCGTCTCACAAACATGTCGGATCAGTCTCGTCAGTATAAGTCTCTCGGACAATTTACTCAAACAGTCAAGCAAGCTGATCGGGCAGTAAGATGATACTATGACCGGGTCCTTAACCATTTTATGAAATCAGAGGACGTTGGAATGCTTCCAGAGCTTGGGAACGTGACTCAGGAGCAGTATGGCGTTTAATATCTCCACGAGGAAGATAATCATCTCCAAGGGCAACTTTGTGAGGACCGCGTTATTGAAACTGTCACATTCGTGGGCCTTGTTTAGTCATAGAGCGACTAACGCCCACCACATTTCTTTCACCTCCGTTGGTTCAGGTTCATCCAAGGGTATTTCCGAGACTGTACCGATAACCCGAGCCATGTGTGAAATGTGCACTGGCTTTGATGGGTGATCAGTTGATATAAATTGTGCCTCTAAGTAATCAGTGAGAGCATCGGCCTTCTTTTGATCAGAGTTGGCCACCCCGTTACAACCCACAAAAGGTGGTCTAAAAGTGGGAACCCACATCATGTTTCCCGTCATGTACGCACAGGTTCTCAATATTGTCCTTCCAGATACTTTTCTGGTATTCTTGGATCATCTCGTAAACCGTATGGACTTTGCGGTACCAGTTGGCCTTGTTTAACGGGTCCCTCAAGATTTGACAAGCCCTTCTCAGCCTATTTTTCTCCCAGACGTGCCTGAGGATAGAATCGGGAAAACACGCCTGTGGCGCCTTATTATGATGGTGCCTCGGCGTCGAAGCTTCGGGTGATCCCTTGATGGTGGTAGTTGTGAACTCTGCACAGCGATCGATTTCTGCTGCTGTTTGAAGGGTAGGGGTGGGTCCCAAATTTTCTCTCAACACATTCGTGAACCTGTCCTATTGAGTGCAATTAAAGTCAGTTTTTTCAGGAAGTATATGAAGGACACTGCGCGTCCCAGGTTCACAAGAGCTGATCTGAATCTAGCTCAGTTAGAGACTTCAGCACTAACCACCTTCTGATCCCTGAGGAGACAACGAAGTCAAAGACGTCCGAGAAATCAAGGGGATTAAGAGGGAAGTGGGTGGGGTTGTGGGAGAGCCGAAATACACCAAGCCGTGTAGATTTATGATGTGGCGGAACAATCTGCCACGAGTGCAAAAAATCCTAGAGCCCCACGAAGAGTGTCTAGCGTTGAAGTCACCACTGATTAAAACAGTCGTTGTACCTTGAAGCAGTACCTCCATGGCAGCCCTTGTAGCCCAGTTGAACCCGTGGTAGAGAGGGACGTAGATGGAAATGAGACGCACTGGGCTGGTAGAGGTCACCAGTTGGATAGTCGTTGAATCCATGTTTTGGAGGGGAGAAAACGAAATGACATGATGGTCAAGGCCTCTTCGGACCAGGACCATTATCCCACCCCTTCCCACATCACCCGCTTGGTTGCTCCAATGGCAGATGAACTCTGCTAATAAGCACCTCATTGTGGAGTGCAAGTGGGTTTCTCCCAATGGCATTACGTCGACAAAATGCTTCGCCAGGAAACTTTCAAGCTCAGCCTTCTTCCTCTCTACTCCGTTATCGTTCCAGAGTGCGACTGTGAGCTCCATCACTCGGATGGTCCTCTATTTAGGTGTACTGCCATGGGAGAACAGGTATAAGATGATGTGCTCCATGACTAGGTGCCCACGGTTACTGCTCGGAGATTCCTGGACCTTCCTCATGAGGCACGATGAAAAGTCCCATTGATCTAGTCCTGGAATACCCTTGAGTATCTCAATTAATTTTTTTGTATCTTTTCACTCTCACTCTATGGGGTAAGTGTGGGGAGCGGGTTGGCTGTGGGGGTGGCAGGGGCTGAAGGGGTAGGAGTGGTGTATGGTAGGAAAAGGTTGGAGGGGCGCGAAGGGGTTTGGATAGAGGAGCACGGTATAGGGAGGGGGAAATGAGAGTTGGGATTGGTAGAGGAATGGTCTTTGACGGGTCCTCAACCAAGAGGGAAGAACCAGATACCACTGGTTTTGTTAAGGTGGGTTCAGCAGGTGCCTTGGCCTGAGGTGTAGGGGCTGGTCTCCCTGACAACAAACTGGCAAAAGATTGCACCAACAGCTTTGGTGTTGGAGCAGCATTCGCGGCCCCCTTCCGTATCACAACGTGCCCTGAGGATGTCTGGCCTACGCTTAGACCATCTATCCTCCCTTATTGACACTCGGAGGCCCACAAAGTCCCTGCCATCTACAAGTACTTGTACGTGGGACAGCCCCGCTAAACCAAGGAGTGGGCTCCTGAGAAGTGCAGGCAATTTGGGGGAGATCATTTCTCGTATGGGCACCTTCCCCTCTCGTGGTCATCACCACAAAACCCACACCTTATGTTAGCGTGGCAATCCCTCCACCTATGCCAGTACTTGTACTGAACCGGGCCACCAGGAAACTTGTACTTCTCTATCCTGACACAGAGCCCACACAGGACTGATATGGAATACAGCCTTGAGGTATGCTCCACGGGAGTCAGAGAGACAACGAAGTTCAGCAACCGCTGCCTCTCCCCAGGCCTATGACCCCATTTTCACTAGGAGAGCATCTGGGTGACGGATTTCATGGAGAAACCCATCTCCACCATTTCTTCCTGAATTTCGCCAAGGTTTGTCCGTGTCAGGAATTCCTTCATCACAACCCTGACCAGTCGCTCCTATCCCAGCTTGTAGGACAAATTCTGGATCCCCAAGATAGGCAAGAACATCTTGAGGGCGCGGTAAGCTTCCTCCGACCTACACTGTAGGTGCACTCTATGCCCCGTCTGCCTAACCATCTCTACAAACTCTCAAATCTTGGATTGGAAAAACTTCGCCATCTTGGGGTAATCATCCACGTCACACAAGATTATGGGAAGGATCATTCCCTTGGCTTTGTAAGGCACTCGAAAACCACTTTTACCAAGTTGGTGTAAGGCATGGCTTGTGTTATTACCTTTAGATTTCCGCTACTTCGCACCTTTGTCCAAAGCTGGCTCAACCTGGGTCGGACCTCCATTGAACTCACTCTCATCATCAGAGCTACTGCCTAAATGGTTAGGGTTGCCCCCGATAGCTTCCTGGTTTTGCCGGCCTTACTCATTCGGCGGACTCTTACGGTATGCAATCCCTCAGACTCACTATCGGACCCCTGGCTCGACTCACCACCTGTCAACGGAAGGTATGGTCCTGAAGACAGTCCCTCATCGTCCACGGAATCGCACGAACTGACAACATGAATGAAGCGTGTGACTTGGTCTTCTCATTTTAAAGAAATTTCAGTCGGTCGTTTATTACCTACCGACACTCCTTGGCAGTAGGTGTCGGAGTTGACACGGGCTTTTGGCGCTCTTGCGATCACGCTTGCGCAAGTGCTGCTTGAAGCTGTCTTTACTGGTGAAAGATGGCTCAGCTTTCCTTGTCCAGGACTTCCGTTGCCACCGTTATATTTCCACCCATCGTGCTTGCGGTAGATTTCTTCATCCTTCACGATTTGCATGTTGTCAGCCATTAAAAGGTCTTCCAGTTCTTTTGGCCGTCAGTGGCACGCGCACCTCCGGTAGTTTGAGGGACCCTTCTGGAATCACCCGCATTAACATTGCTACCGATGCTTTGTAGGAGGCCAGCACTGACCACCAAGCCAAGGCCCAAGGATGCAATACCAGATGCCCCAGTGGATCTGTCAGTTGCATGAACGCCACCGGTACCTAGAGGGGCACCGATTACTTTAACTTGACCCTTTCCCCCCTTCTACCCGGTAGTTGAGGAGGTCTCACTGGCCACCGTGTTGTTCCTGTAGGAGTCTGTATCCTCACTCGCCCCGAGAAGGGCAGGCAATTTCTGATGGTAGCCACCAGTGGCAGTCCATCATTTGAAGGGGCCCAACTGGCTTCGCCAATTTGGCTGATTGTTGCGCCCACCTCCCCCATAGATTGGGAGGTCACTAAAAGAGGGCCTAGAAAGGGCCGATTCATCGCCCAAAGGTGACTCACGCTTGATTCGGCCAGCGGCATGCTTGACTCCAGGAGTTGTAGTGGCACCGTTGGATTCGGCCTCTTCTGCAGGCTTGTTGACCCTCAATAGGGCAGCTGCCACTAAAGATCCTGCCTTCAGGCGTGTGGCGGACCATTTGCCACCCAGCACGGGCTACTTCTTGACTGGGGGAGCCTTCAGTCCCCGTGAAAGGAAACCTACGACTTCCCCTGCCATGACGGGCTGCACAAGCTTTCCACTGATGGCGAATCCCCCAACGCTCACCACTAACTTCCTTCTTCTCGGATCCGGTCACATCCTGAGCCCGGGATTCTTTAATGTCTCATCTGGCAGTCTTCTCCCGAACCCAACGCCGACTCTTTTCTTCATCTTCACCGTGGGATCCAACACATTACGTAGAATAGTACACGATCAGAACGCTCAAAAGCCAGGAATACGTAAGGGAGGCAGGACTACACCTTGCACTCCCATCCAATAATGAAACAAGAGGCGATGGTTTATATCTGAAGTGGAACTGACGTATCAGGCGAGAAACACAAAAGGCGGTGGCTTTCCTGACCAATCTCAGACAATTTAGTATAGCTTGAGTTGGCCACCATCCATGACGTCACGGAGCGGGCCTCATTTCAGTCGAGTCTAGCAAGTGAGCAAGGTGTGGCTATCACGTCCTCCAGTCCAAGTTGTCCGTCAACTTGAACTGGATCCTCTTTAGCTGGGCCGTTTTTAATTACACAATTTCATAGTGAGTTAATAATCTGCCACGTATTATTCGAGTTAATTAGTTCTTGTATGTATTGAAATAATCATGAGTTACGTATTTTTGAGTGTATGTGCTATTAGGTTTTTCGCACTTTACAACTACACCGATCCACGTCGTGCAATATGTGGTAAATAGCACCCACTTGTCATGGAGCTTACATAATCTCCCTGTCCGCAGCCTAAAATATGCACTCTAGCACCACGTATTCCGGCATCATCTCCCTTCCGCAATCACATAGTCCTGTGTCCGTTAGTTGTCTTTCAAAGAAAACCACCCTGTATGGTCCATGGCTGGTAATGTAATGAACTAACCCTGGCGAGGGCTGCAGTAAATCAATTTCAAGCCATTCTACAACACTTGGGAATAACTGGTAAAGTCCTCCTACCATTTAAGATGTTTTCCCAATGTATATGCCACTCATCTATTTAAAGATCTTTCACCTGCAAATCATCCATCACGCCCTGACTTACTGTCCTATACTTATGATTTTGTTCATGTCCCTCAAAGCTCTAATACTTCTAATAGTTTGTCTAATTATCTTTGATATTGGTTCTCTCTTGAATGCCGTCCTAAACAGCATGTACGTCATATTTGTGGGTGCTAAACTTAACTTAGCTTTCTTGCACCAATATTCCAAACTAGTGAGTACTGTATTACTTTTGGCCTCTAGTTCCTTTCTTGATTTATCTTCAACCACTATAAGTAAATCATCCACAAAGGCAACACCTCCCGCCATATAAGGGAGTGCCTCAATTTTCATTAATCCAGGTTCAAGTTCTATATCCTAAAAAATCGGCCTACAGACCGATCCCTGAGGACAACTTTTCGTAAACTTTTTGCATACGGACATTCCTGGATATCTCAGATTAGCATATTTATCCCTACAGTAATTCATAAGACTCCTGTAAAAGATGTAATTTCCCTTGCCCGCTTGACAAACGCAGGCCACCATAAGTTGTCAAAAGCTCCCGATATATCCACAAATATCCCTACTACGTACTTTCAATTAGCCCTCTCTAAAAGATTCATAGATTCACAGATAGCGTCCTTTGTGGATCTACCTTCTCCAGTTTTGTATTCTTATCCTCACCTTTACCAAGAATAACCACTTCGTTATGCTTCCATATGTTTGGTACACGACCTTGGGCTATGACTCGTTCATCAACCACCCTCGAAAGGGTGCTATCTTCGCACTGATATTTGGAATGAGCTCAACTTTGATCCCACCAGGTCCAGGAGCCTTCTTACTTATTATTTCAGCTATTACCTTAATAATCTCAACCTATGTCTCTGGATCAGTCACCTCTCTACTATCGTATTCCTTTATCATGTCCTGTCTATCCATTACCTGTTCCTCGTTATCATCACTTAGGTCCACATTGTCATCCGGAAGTAAGTTATCCAGTAACCTTGCAGACTCTTCATCACCCATGCTGAGTTCCAGCTCAACTTACCCCTACAAGTAATATACAACCTCATAGTTCACCTCTATATCACTCGCCCTCCACACGCATTAGACTTAAAAACAAATTTTCTACCTGAGGGGTGCACGTGACCCTTGTGCCCTCCTTAAATTCTCTCTTATTCATGAATGTGTTGAGAGAGATGTTGGGACCCCACCCCTGACCTACGAACAGCAGCATAAATCAATCGTGGTGTGAAGTTCATAGCTACCTCAATCAAGGGAGCACTTGTAACTTCAACACTGAAGCACCATCCTAAGAGTGCACCACAGACTTATTTGCCCGATTCTATCCTCAGGCACGTCCGGGAGAAAAAATGGTTGAGGAAAGCTTGGAAAATATCGAGGAACTCAGTAGATAAGGCCGACTGGAGTTGCAAAGGTCATGCGTTTCGCGATATGGTCCAAGAATATCGGAACAGTGTCTGGGAGGACAAGATTGAGAGTTTTGTGTACAGGAAAGGTCCCTGTGGTGCATGACGAGGAACTTGGTGCGGGTTCTCGCATCAAGGCTGCCTATTGTAGGATGGAATGGGGTGACCAACTCCGATGAGGAGAAGGCCTATGCTCTCACTGAGCACTTAGAGGCGCAATTCGTACTGACTGGTGACCCATCAGACTCAGTTCTCATTGCACACGTGGTTCAGGTCATCGGTATGGTTTTGTACAAACCCTTGGATGAACCTGAACCCACGGAGGTGACAGAAATGTCGTGGGCGATAGCCACTTTAAGATTAAACAAAGCCCCTGGACTGGACAGTATCAGTAACGTGATCCTCCTAAAGCCACCGTTGGAGGCTATTAACTTCCACTTGGAGTTATTCAATGCCATCCTGCTCCTGAGTCACTTCCCCTGTAACATTAGCCGCTAGCTAATGTTACAATACTGGTGTAGCATCCCTTAGGGGCAGATGCCACAAACTACATAGAAAACATAAACACTACAAAAATGGGGGGTTTAACCCAGAGCGAGTGCTGAGGAGTTATTAATGTGACCCTCTATCTCATCCAGACGGCAAGAGACTTCAGCCTCAGTAAAGTTCATACTAAACCAAAACGTTTGATAGATTACCTTGGGAATGATGGGATAAATATATAATAAGAGTTAGCATAAGTCAAAGTTAGTCGATATTTATTAGCCATAACTCAATTAGATTTTTAACAGTTCCTCCACATATATACATTGTTGATGTTGCGAAGTATAAAGAAAATAGAATAAATTCATAACAACTATTAATTGAAGTCAAAGCTAAAGAGTCAGATGGTAAATATTCATCAGATTACTTAATGTTAACTTTAAGATGTCGCCCATTAGAAATGGCGCATAGTAAAAACAACATGACAATTTGGATTCCATCATTAAATATTAATCCTTAAAAAAAACACCTAGTCAATGGCAACAAGACAATAATATATATGTCCATTAGGAATGGTACATAGCGTATTACAATAATATAGTTTAAATTCAAATACTAAATACTTGTCCATACTAAATGGCTCATAGCGTATGACAATAAGATATGTTAAATTCAAATACCTAATATTTGTCCATAATAAATGGCTCATAGCGTATGACAGTAAGATATGTTAAATTCAAGTTCTAAATATCTGCCCATCAAAAAAGGCACATAGCGTATCACAATAAGATATACTAATTCAAATACTAACATAGTTCCCGCGAACATCAATTTAAACAATACAGTATATAATCGATACAATCGATTAGTCGTGACTCTAATGGCGCTAAGTCGCCCTGACCTTGCAAAATAAGGTGATCTCAAAAAAAAAACTATGTTCTTAACTGTCAGATAGATTTTTTTGGGTTATTTGAAATTTTAGCCAAAATTGAATTTAGAAAAGATTTACATTATATATTAAAAAAAAGGTTTAATTTGCCGAAAATGGATTTAGATCTTACATTTTATGAAGTAGAAAGCCGGAGCTTATCCTATCTCTGATATGACTCAGGCCCAATTGTAAAGTTCGTAGCCACAGGCACCAGAATATATACCCTAAAGCACAGAAGAGGGGAAGATGGGAAAAAAAAGAATAACATACTAGAATAAAAAAGGAACACAAGAAGCGCAAGTTGATTCGCTTCGAGAGAGGCCGTGGGCGTTCCGGAATCTTCTCGGAGGGGATCTCTTTACTGCGCAAGTCCATTCAACCCAAGGCGTTGGCTTGAACTTGCCATTCAGTCTTCACAGTCAGTATTCAATTTTCCCGGTTCGGTGAAGGTGCGTTAGGTGGTTTTGTGTCGTTCTTCCACGCAGCCCCAGTCAACAAGCAAATGGGGTAAGTCTTGACTATTTCTGTTTGTCTCGTGTCTATTATAAAACATCCGATGCTACACTGAAAATTGTAAACTTACCCAATTCTACAAAGACGTCAGCGGCCATGCTCATGTAAACACTGCGAGCCACTTATCAACACACACCTGGCCATCAAGACCTTCCTTGTAAGACTGAGGCGCGCCCACTGGAATACATCACGCCGTTTCTGCTTGCCCAAAGACCATAAGAAGAAAAGAAGTAACACTCCACCAAGTTTATGAGCGGGCTTCTTCTAGATCCGTGAGGCTCCTAGAACCTTCTCCACCCTGTCTACGTTCTTTGGTCCCCCTCCTTGACTATGTTCTGCAAGCCGTGTTTTGTGCGTAAAAAGATCGACCATGTGAATTGTGAGCCACTCTTGGGCTGGCGTTGGAATTCGCCTGAACAGGCGAACGCTTCAAAATTAACGATGTAAGCTAAATTCAGTTTATATGAAATCTTTAACGTTTCTAAAATTCCGTTAGGGCACTTTGTTGTTATTTCATAATGAATAGACTTGATCTTTCAAACTTGCGCTTTAGTGACTTTCCATGATAAATGGACTTAAAACTTTCATACTGGCATTTGGTTGCGTCTTCAAATATCTGCCTACATATAACTTAAAACTTTGCACTTCGCAGTATGCATAAAGTAATTGGACTTTAAGACTTTTCAGATTTAATATTTTAGTGAAACAAGTTGCGATTTTACTTCGTTTGGGCATTTGTGTTGATTTAAATGACAAGGCAAAGTTCACAGTTAAGATTTAGATCTATTATGTCCGGCATGATTGAACGTAAAACTTCGGGCATAATAAATTTAAAATCGCGTAAAGATTGCTGGTATCATATTATGTTCTTTATACTATTTATGACGTTACGTTTTGTGCACTTATATTATTGAGCGTAATCTCTAAAAAAACCTGCTTTTGTTAATTATTTTCAAAGGTTAATAAGTTTGGTTCAGAACTTAAGACATATAAATTATGTCATTCATAATTTTACCTTGTCTATGAACTTTAAATATAAACCTCACAAGGTGTTTCATTTAGCTAATGTTTATTGTATTAGAATAGTTCTTGTTGGGTTGTTTTTGATGTTCACCTTTGAACATGAATTACCTGCCGCCATCAGCGCACCATAGGGGTAAAAGGAAGTTGTTATAGCAACCAAGTTGTGATTGTAAACGAGAGGTGTAGGCCAATCTAATGCATGGGTCAATCCAACACCAACATCTGGTAATACGTCAGTTAGGTTTAATCATATACCCCCTTCCCCTTTTTGGGACTGATGAGGTATTAATAATAATGTTTATAGGTTATATTTTGGGTAATTGTCGTATTGAACTGTACGAGGTTAGGCTGAGATTTAATTGTTGCTTTCACGCCAAACTGTAGCTTTCCAGAGTAAGCGTAGATGTTCGCTTTAAAATTTGGCGCTCATGGTATGAGGCCATTGGAAAAGGTTGTAAAGACGTTACATACTTGATGATTGTTTATGTATTTATATCTATTTTTGTTCTCTTTTTTGAGAAGTTATAATAAATTATTGTTGATGGTGATATTCGTTCCTTCTTTATAAGTATCATCCTTCGGTAATTTTAAGTTAAGTAGTTCATGTGAGGTAATCACAAATATGGTATGACGTCTGGGCTGTGTATATCGACCCTTGAGGGCGACCGTGAGAACTTGCCCTCATCTATCTCAAATTGCGTGTGCTGGGTGTTATTTAGCTTACCCAGCGGGTATAACAAGTTCACTCACCCAGCCCACTCTATCGATTGTTATTGTGTTTTTTTTTTAATTTCCTTATTAAGTGTTTGAACCCTCTCTTTTGGATGGTAGATCCTAATTGTGGTTCACCCCGAGATCTGGAAGCACGCCAACGTCCTTTGCTTTCAAGAGCCGGGTAAGGACACGGCCCTAACTTCTTCTTACCGACTGATCAGTTTGCCTTACTGTTTGGGTGAATTGTTCGAATTTTGGTGGATGATCAATTCAGATTTTGGGCCGGACACGCCACGTCTCACAAACTTGCCCAACTCGTGGAAAAGGTAATGAGGAACCTCAATATCTACAGGCTGTTAGTGCTGTCTTTCTCTATGTGACAAAGGCCTTCAACAGTGTTTGGTACGATGGTCTCCTTTTCAAACTCTTTTCCTTGAGCCTACCCTTCTACCTAGCTAAGGCTGTATACATGTATCCTTCCCACTGCACCTTCTCCACAACCTTTGGGAACACCACTTCCTAAGTCAGAAGCATCCTGGCTGGAGTGCCACAGGGTTCCCTCGTAGGCCCAATGCTCTTCAATCCGTATGTGAACAACATTCTTAAATCCCCAGACAACAAGTTCGCACTGTATGTGGACATCATGGCTCTAGTAGTGGAGTTGTGGCGATAGCAGCTGGTGGAAAGGCAACTACAGACTCACCTGATGAAGTTGAAGGGGTTGCTGACCACCTGGAGGAAAAGTATTAACGTGGACAAGGGCACAGCATTGATCTTCACATGGAAAATAAAGTTTTACAGGCCGAATGTTTGGTGAGCAGATCAGTTGGGTGAACAGTGCTAAGTACCTTGGACTTACGTTGGACACCAAACCGACCTGGCGACTACACTGCACAGAGATACTTAACAAGGCGAGGCCAAGGCTGGAAATTCTAGGCCCACTTGTCAACAAGGAATGGTCTGACTCTGTACAAGAATTTGCTCAGGACGATCCTCGACTATGCGTGTTCTTCTTGGGGTCACCTGGTAAACACGTACATGAGGATGCAGGAATTCTAGAGCAGATGTCTGAGGATCATTGTGGATGCACCCTGGTACGTTTGCAATGTGACTTTGCACCAGGATATATAAATGCCTACCATCAAGAACCACTTCCGGAAGTTGGCGCGCTCCCTCTACAACAGGCTTCACCGTGTCACCAATACTCTTATTTAGGGGCTTGGGAACTACGTAATCGACCCTGGAGGGTGCCACCGACGGTATAAAGCCCTGCTCAGATAAGAGCAACGTGTAATACAGTGTTTTGGGAGGATCTCGTCCAGCCCTCCATAGGGTAGTGTTTACGCACGTAGCTCTAAAAACAGTTATTCGATTTGCAAATATAATCTCTTCCCCATTAATATTAATAACAATATGCCTTTATTTTGTTTAAAAAACTTCACTAAATACGACAATCCGTTAGAGTTGGTTTCACGAAAACCTCACATTGTGACCAATTGGTCGGTACGAGTTGCAATTTTCCCTCGGGCTCCTCTTGGGAATATCAGAGCATGCTAATCTCTTCTTTCTTCTGCCATTTCCTCACAAAATTTCTACCTAATTCAGCTACCACAATCACCAGGAAGTGGTTCGTTCCACATTCTGCCCCATGGCCTAGTAATATTTACTAATCTTCTAGTTCTCTCATCATACACCACAAAAGATGTCATCGTTCTCCACCCTTTTGCCATGTATAAAAGTGAATATCTTGCTTAAACCATGTGTTCGACAAAAACAAACCTCTTTCTAAACACAGACTCAATGACTCATTACCATTCTCGTTTATGCTGTCATTGACATACCTTCCTAACACTTCCTCTGAATTCTATATCTGTATATCCATTCATATCTCCTAACAATATAATTCTTTCACCCAGTTCACATACATTTAAGAATTCATTGAGCTAATTCCAAGACTCCATTCTATTCTCATCTTCACCCTCCACTGAAGCTTAACCAGCAACCAACAAGGTTCTATGAATGCTTATTTTTAATCCAGAGCTAATATTGTAATTTATTTTAGTAATTGGTCTAAAGTATTCAAGGTTACTAGGCTTGATCGTACCCACACCCATGACAGTACTCGCTGCTTACGGTAAGGATGCTGCACCAATCGGTGTTGGCACATGTTATACAGTATACCACAAGTACAGCTGTTCCTCAGTCCTACCCTGAGCACTGGCCCTATAAACCAGTATCACTACTATAGAGACTGGCCAGTATACCACAAGTACAGCTGTTCCTCAGTCCTACCCTGAGCACTGGCCCTATAAACCATTATCACTACTATAGAGACTGGCCAGTATACCACAAGTACAACTGTTCCTCAGTCCTACCCTGAGCACTGGCCCTATAAACCAGTATCACTACTATAGAGACTGGCCAGTATACCACAAGTACAGCTGTTCCTCAGTCCTACCCTGAGCACTGGCCCTATAAACCAGTATCACTACTATAGAGACTGGCCAGTATACCACAAGTACAGCTGTTCCTCAGTCCTACCCTGAGCACTGGCCCTATAAACCAGTATCACTACTATAGAGACTGGCCAGTATACCACAAGTACAGCTGTTCCTCAGTCCTACCCTGAGCACTGGCCCTATAAACCAGTATCACTACTATAGAGACTGGCCAGTATACCACAAGTACAGCTGTTCCTCAGTCCTACCCTGAGCACTGGCCCTATAAACCAGTATCACTACTATAGAGACTGTCTTGACAGCCAGTAGAACTAAACTGTTGCCCTTGTCTCTCGCTACCACTAGGAAGTAGTGCGGTGCACCGGAACATCAGGACCTATCTAGGATGTATAGGATGTCAACAGGATGTCTTGTTAAGTATACTAAATGTTAGCCTCATACATTAATTATTTTACCTTAACAATGTTACGCAAATATCATAAAATAGTAAGTTTGTCCCCTAATAGTTCTTGAACTGTAATTATTTGAAATCATTGAATCACTATTAAATCTTATAAATATACACTTGTTAAAATTGTGCAATAAAATTTTAATTTTTGAATATACTTAAAGGAAACTCATTAATGTGTCTAAACAATTCTACTTAAGCAATAACGTGGCTGAAAATTCTACTGTTCTAACACCTTGTTACCAAAACACTAAAATTATTGAAATAACACATTTCCAATTCCAAATTGCAAAGATATGATAAAACCAAAACACCATATTTATCAAACGTATTACCAGCAAAATGTTCAAATATAATATTACCTGGAGTGAAATCACTAACACATCATAATACCAAGGTACCATTTCACTGAATAAACAATTCATGTTATTCATGTTATAGATTTCTACCTCTAGTAAAGATATTACGCGGCTTATAGCGGTATAGCTAAACCATTTTATCTACTTACTACACACCCATCTCTTAAACATACCAAGTAAATCGAATGGGGTGGATAAGCTTACGGTGCGGTAAAGAAAGATATGGGTATTATTTATTTCTATCACCGTTAGTGTTTCGTATTGAAATTTAAACAAATTAGGCAAATGACATATTTTTTTGACATCCGGTATTAGCTATTATCGCAAGTATTTTTCTGCCCGAACAACCTTGCTATATTATTAAAATACAAGGAGTGTTGTCTATATGGTTATCATTTGTATCAAATTATTTTGCCATTGGATGATAAGCTATAACATTTCAGAAGTGTTGCTTAGCAAGATTTCTTAAAAATAAATTTAACGATTTTTCTGCGGTTAGCTCAGCCTGATTATAGGAGTATTTGCATGTAAAAACACATGGTCCATATTTTACATTTGTAATTATTATTTATGATAACAATATTAATATCAGTATAACTTACTTACTCTATGACGTTAGGAACTCGAGTAGATAACTAAGTAACTAAAGTACATTAAATAAAATTATTATCTATGATAAAATAATCTAGATTTCATTTTTCCGCTCAAAATTCCGTTAAGCACACAACATAATTCTTACTAAAATCATTGGTAATTTGAGAACACGGTTTCTAAAATGTTCTCCAGCCCTAGCGTAGACTATCTACTATAAATGGGCTATAGTAGAATTCTGGTAGAAAGAACATTATCTGATCGGCTTAGGTGGCTGCATGGTCTAAGGTGCTACTATCACCATAGAATAGACTGACGCATACGGGTAGATCGAGGTTCAATCCCGGTTGGGTGTCGTGAGAGTGGTTTTCTCTAAATGTTTTTTCAATCCACTTCCACCCAAATGTGAGAATATTATTATTATTATTATTATTATTATTATTATTATTATTATTATTATTATTATTATTATTATTATTATTATTATTATTATTATTATTAGCACCGCGTCTTACTAACCGTTCGGGTTATACGCACTTACGCTAATGTGTAATGGTAGGGTGATTGTGATATGAAATGGAGGACCTACAGTTTAACGTGGAATACGAACCACGGTGGAGACCTGGCATTCCTCACATTCACAAGATGTAATGTGGGAATACTTTCTCTAAAATCAACAACCCTAATCTCTAACACATTACTGTAATTAGTGCATAAGTGTATAACCCGAATAGATAGTAGTCCTGACGCGGTGCTAAGAAACCAGTATTTGACATTTATAAATTTACTAAAACTACTTTCATTTTAACACACGTCAGGTATTGAGAAATGTAACCGTCACTTTTGATACTTTTTACAAACACCTATAAAAATACTAACAATATTGTATAAAATTATCAATCTAGACATAAAAATATATTTTAAAAACTGTTCTTCATACCGGAATACAACTATACTTATTAATTCCTCGTGGCTTCACCAATGGATCAAAATTGATTTATTTGCTCAAGAGACCCACACTAAAACGCAACGTGGTTTCCTTGTGGACTCGGAAATAACGAAATATGCTTCTAATATCCATCAAAAGTGGCAGCAGTAAATCCCATGACGTGACGTATGAATACGTGAAAGTATAAGGCCCTTTTTAGGAAAATTAGACCTTACCTGGCTTTTGTGCTCCAGTTAACCAAGTTTTAAAATAGTGCGATCAAATGATCTGTATTTAGAATGTGTACGTTAAATACATCTCTTAAAAAACCTAAGGAAAGCGCTATTTATCCGACATAACTTTAGTTACCCACACTAGTGGAAAGCGCTATTTATCTGACATAACTTTAGTTACCCACACTAGTGGAAAGCGCTATATATCTGACATAACTTTAGTTACCCACACTAGTGGAAAGCGCTATTTATCTGACATAACTTTAATTACCCACACTAGTGGAAAGCGCTATTTATCTGACATAACTTTAGTTACCCACACTAGTGGAAAGCGCTATTTATCTGACATAACTTTAGTTACCCACACTAGTGGAAAGCGCTATTTATCTGACATAACTTTAGTTACCCACACTAGTGGAAAGCGCTATTTATCTGACATAACTTTAGTTACCCACACTAGTGGAAAGCGCTATTTATCTGACATAACTTTAGTTACCCACACTAGTGGAAAGCGCTATTTATCTAACATAACTTTAGTTACCCACACTAGTGGAAAGCGCTTTTTATCTGACATAACTTTAGTTACCCACACTAGTGGAAAGCGCTATTTATCTGACATATCTTTAGTTACCCACACTAGTGGAAAGCGCTATTTATCTGACATAACTTTAGTTACCCACACTAGTGGAAAGCGCTATTTATCTGACATAACTTTAGTTACCCACACTAGTGGAAAGCGCTATTTATCTGACATAACTTTAGTTACCCACACTAGTGGAAATGCGTACAGAGGCGTCAGTTTTGTATTTTCTCGTTTGACAATAAGAAAGGAGTTTGTGTTTCAAATCCTGGCAGGATTTTTGAGGTTGTGTTTTCTAAATTGTTTCCAATTTTCTTCAACCAAAGTTCGGGTGCACTTTTTATAAATAATACCTTATTCAGCCTTAGGTGATAAGTGTGAATGTGCGGATAGCCCGGACGTAGACGTTAGACCAGATGTGATACAATCATGACGGGTTTGTATGATGTCATAGTTCTGTCGGTAGACAGAAGAGTCAGATCAAAGAGTCCTAGATTCACTTGATGGCTAGGTGTTATTGGTTTGTTTGGATGATAACCAACACTCTCTCCTCTAGAGGGAGTCCTGGATTCACTTGATGGCAGGTGTTATTGGTTTGTTTGGATGATAACCAACACTCTCTCCTCCAGAGGGAGTCCTGGATTCACTTGATGACAGGTGTTATTGGTTTGTTTGGATGATAACCAACACTCTCTCCTCCAGAGGGAGTCCTGAATTCACTTGATGACAGGTGTTATTGGTTTGTTTGGATGATAACCAACACTCTCTCCTCCAGAGGGAGTCCTGGATTCACTTGATGGCTAGGTGTTATTGGTTTGTTTGGATGGTAACCAACACTCTCTCCTCCAGAGGGAGTCCTGGATTCTCTTGATGGCTAGGTGTTATTGGTTTGTTTGGATGATAACCAACACTCTCTCCTCCAGAGGGAGTCCTGGATTCACTTGATGGCAGATGTTATTGGTTTGTTTGGATGGTAACCAACACTCTCTCCTCCAGAGGGAGTCCTGGATTCACTTGATGGCTAGGTGTTATTGGTTTGTTTGGATGGTAACCAACACTCTCTCCTCCAGAGGGAGTCCTGGATTCTCTTGATGGCTAGGTGTTATTGGTTTGTTTGGATGATAACCAACACTCTCTCCTCTAGAGGGAGTCCTGGATTCACTTGATGGCTAGGTGTTATTGGTTTGTTTGGATGATAACCAACACTCTCTCATCTAGAGGAGTCCTGGATTCACTTGATGGCTAGGTGTTATTGGTTTGTTTGGATGATAACCAACACTCTCTCCTCTAGAGGGAGTCCTGGATTCACTTGATGGCTAGGTGTTATTGGTTTGTTTGGATGATAACCAACACTCTCTCCTCTAGAGGGAGTCCTGGATTCACTTGATGGCAGGTGTTATTGGTTTGTTTGGATGATAACCAACACTCTCTCCTCCAGAGGGAGTCCTGATTCACTTGATGGCAGGTGTTATTGGTTTGTTTGGATGATAACCAACACTCTCTCCTCCAGAGGGAGTCCTGGATTCACTTGATGGCAGGTGTTATTGGTTTGTTTGGATGATAACCAACACTCTCTCCTCCAGAGGGAGTGCTGGATTCCCTTGATGGCAGGTGTTATTGGTTTGTTTGGATGATAACCAACACTCTCTCCTCCAGAAGGAGTCCTGGATTCACTTGATGGCAGGTGTTATTGGTTTTGTTTGGATGATAACCAACACTCTCTCCTCTAGAGGGAGTCCTGGATTCACTTGATGGCAGGTGTTATTGGTTTGTTTGGATGATAACCAACACTCTCTCCTCCAGAGGGAGTCCTGGATTCACTTGATGGCAGGTGTTATTGGTTTGTTTGGATGATAACCAACACTCTCTCCTCCAGAGGGAGTCCTGGATTCACTTGATGGCAGATGTTATTGGTTTGTTTGGATGATAACCAACACTCTCTCCTCTAGAGGGAGTCCTGGATTCACTTGATGGCAGGTGTTATTGGTTTGTTTGGATGATAACCAACACTCTCTCCTCTAGAGGGAGTCCTGGATTCACTTGATGGCTAGGTGTTATTGGTTTGTTTGGATGATAACCAACACTCTCTCCTCCAGAGGGAGTCCTGGATTCGCTTGATGGCAGGTGTTATTGGTTTTGTTTGGATGATAACCAACACTCTCTTCCTCCAGAGGGAGTCCTGGATTCACTTGATGGAAGGTGTTATTGGTTTGTTTGGATGATAACCAACACTCTCTCCTCTAGAAGGAGTCCTGGATTCACTTGATGGCAGTGTTATTGGTTTGTTTGGATGATAACCAACACTCTCTCCTCTAGAGGGAGTCCTGGATTCACTTGATGGCAGGTGTTATTGGTTTGTTTGGATGATAACCAACACTCTCATCCTCTAGAGGGAGTCCTGGATTCACTTGATGGCAGGTGTTATTGGTTTGTTTGGATGATAACCAACACTTCTCTCCAGAGGGGTCCTGGGTTTACTTGATGGCAGTGTTATTGGTTTGTTTGGATGATAACCAACACTCTCTCCTCCAGAGGGATCCTGGATCACTTGATGCTAGGTGTTATTGGTTTGTTTGATGATAACCAACACTCTCTCCTCTAGAGGGAGTCCTGGACTCACTTGATGGCAGTGTTATTGGTTTGTTTGGATGATAACCAACACTCTCTCCTCTAGAGGGAGTCCGGATTCACTTGATGGCTAGGTGTTATTGGTTTGTTTGGATGATAACCAACACTCTCTCCTCAGAGGAGTCCTGGATTCACTTGATGGCAGTGTTATTGGTTTGTTTGGATGATAACCAACACTCTCTCCTCTAGAGGAGTCCTGAATTCTCTTGATGCTAGTGTTATTGGTTTATTTGGATGATAACCAACACTCTCTCCTCTAGAGGGAGTCCTGGATTCACTTGATGCAGGTGTTATTGGTTTGTTTGGATGATAACCAACACTCTCTCCTCCAGAGGGAGTCCTGGATTCACTTGATGACAGGTGTTATTGGTTTGTTTGGATGATAACCAACACTCTCTCCTCCAGAGGAGTCCTGAATTCACTTGATGACAGGTGTTATTGGTTGTTTGATGATAACCAACCTCTCTCTCCAAGGAGTCCTGGATTCACTTGATGGCAGATGTTATTGGTTTGTTTGGATGATAACCAACACTCTCTCCTCCAAGGGAGTCCTGGATTCACTTGATGGCAGGTGTTATTGGTTTGTTTGGATGATAACCAACACTCTCTCCTCCAGAGGGAGTCCTGGATTCTCTTGATGGCTAGGTGTTATTGGTTTGTTTGGATGATAACCAACACTCTCTCCTCTAGAGGGAGTCCTGGATTCACTTGATGGCTAGGTGTTATTGGTTTGTTTGGATGATAACCAACACTCTCCTCTAGAGGGAGTCCTGGACCACTTGATGGCAGGTGTTATTGGTTTGTTTGGATGATAACCAACACTCTCTCCTCTAGAGGGAGTCCTGGATTCACTTGATGGCAGGTGTTATTGGTTTGTTTGGATGATAACCAACACTCTCTCCTCTAGAGGGAGTCCTGGATTCACTTGAATGGCAGGTGTTATTGGTTTGTTTGGATGATAACCAACACTCTCTCCTCCAGAGGGAGTCCTGGATTCACTTGATGGCAGGTGTTATTGGTTTGTTTGGATGGATAACCAACACTCTCTCCTCAGAGGGAGTCCTGGATTCACTTGATGGCTAGGTGTTATTGGTTTGTTTGGATGGTAACCAACATCTCTCCTCCAGAGGGAGTCCTGGATTCACTTGATGGCAGGTGTTATTGGTTTGTTTGGATGATAACCAACACTCTCTCCTCCAGAGGGAGTCCTGGATTCACTTGATGGCAGGTGTTATTGGTTTGTTTGGATGATAACCAACACTCTCTCCTCTAGAGGGAGTCCTGGATTCACTTGATGGCAGGTGTTATTGGTTTGTTTGGATGATAACCAACACTCTCTCCTCTCAGAGGGAGTCCTGGATTCACTTGATGGCAGGTGTTATTGGTTTGTTTGGATGATAACCAACACTCTCTCCTCCAGAGGGAGTCCTGGATTCACTTGATGGCAGGTGTTATTGGTTTGTTTGGATGATAACCAACACTCTCTCCTCCAGAGGGAGTCCTGGATTCACTTGATGGCAGGTGTTATTGGTTTGTTTGGATGATAACCAACACTCTCTCCTCCAGAGGGAGTCTGGATTCCTTGATGGCAGGTGTTATTGGTTTGTTTGGATGATAACCAACACTCTCTCCTCCAGAAGGAGTCCTGGATTCACTTGATGGCAGGTGTTATTGGTTTGTTTGGATGATAACCAACACTCTCTCCTCTAGAGGGAGTCCTGGATTCACTTGATGGCAGGTGTTATTGGTTTGTTTGGATGATAACCAACACTCTCTCCTCCAGAGGGAGTCCTGGATTCACTTGATGGCAGGTGTTATTGGTTTGTTTGGATGATAACCAACACTCTCTCTCCTCCAGAGGGAGTCCTGGATTCACTTGATGGCAGATGTTATTGGTTTGTTTGGATGATAACCAACACTCTCTCCTCTAGAGGGAGTCCTGGATTCACTTGATGCAGGTGTTATTGGTTTGTTTGGATGATAACCAACACTCTCTCCTCTAGAGGGAGTCCTGGATTCACTTGATGGCTAGGTGTTATTGGTTTGTTTGGATGATAACCAACACTCTCTCCTCCAGAGGGAGTCCTGGATTCGCTTGATGGCAGGTGTTATTGGTTTGTTTGGATGATAACCAACACCTCTCTCCTCCAGAGGGAGTCCTGGATTCACTTGATGGAAGGTGTTATTGGTTTGTTTGGATGATAACCAACCTCTCTCCTCTAGAAGGAGTCCTGGATTCACTTGATGGCAGGTGTTATTGGTTTGTTTGGATGATAACCAACACTCTCTCCTCTAGAGGGAGTCCTGGATTCACTTGATGGCAGGTGTTATTGGTTTGTTTGGATGATAACCAACACTCTCTCCTCTAGAGGGAGTCCTGGATTCACTTGAATGGCAGGTGTTATTGGTTTGTTTGGATGATAACCAACACTCTCTCCTCCAGAGGGAGTCCTGGATTCACTTGATGGCAGGTGTTATTGGTTTGTTTGGATGATAACCAACACTCTCTCCTCCAGAGGGAGTCCTGGATTCACTTGATGGCTAGGTGTTATTGGTTTGTTTGGATGATAACCAACACTCTCTCCTCTAGAGGGAGTCCTGGACTCACTTGATGGCAGGTGTTATTGGTTTGTTTGGATGATAACCAACACTCTCTCCTCTAGAGGGAGTCCTGGATTCACTTGATGGCTAGGTGTTATTGGTTTGTTTGGATGATAACCAACACTCTCTCCTCCAGAGGGAGTCCTGGATTCACTTGATGGCAGGTGTTATTGTTTGTTTGGGATGATAACCAACACTCTCTCCTCTAGAGGGAGTCCTGAATTCCTTGATGGCTAGGTGTTATTGGTTATTTGGATGATAACCAACACTCTCTCCTCTAGAGGGAGTCCTGGATTCACTTGATGGCAGGTGTTATTGGTTTGTTTGGATGATAACCAACACTCTCTCCTCCAGAGGGAGTCCTGGATTCACTTGATGACAGTGTTATTGGTTTGTTTGGATGATAACCAACACTCTCTCCTCCAGAGGGAGTCCTGAATTCACTTGATGACAGGTGTTATTGGTTTGTTTGGATGATAACCAACACTCTCCTCCAGAGGGAGTCCTGGATTCACTTGATGGCTAGTGTTATTGGTTTGTTTGGATGATAACCAACACTCTCTCCTCCAAAGGGAGTCCTGGATTCACTTGATGGCAGGTGTTATTGGTTTGTTTGGATGATAACCAACACTCTCTCCTCCAGAGGGAGTCCTGGATTCACTTGATGGCTAGGTGTTATTGGTTTGTTTGGATGATAACCAACACTCTCTCCTCCAGAGGAGTCCTGGATTCACTTGATGGCTAGGTGTTATTGGTTTGTTTGGATGATAACCAACACTCTCCTCCTCCAGAGGGAGTCCTGGATTCACTTGATGGCTAGGTGTTATTGGTTTTGTTTGGATGATAACCAACACTCTCTCCTCCAGAGGGAGTCCTAGATTCACTTGATGGCTAGGTGTTATTGGTTTGTTTGGATGATAACCAACACTCTCTCCTCTAGAGGGAGTCCTGGATTCACTTAATGGCTAGGTGTTATTGGTTTGTTTGGATGATAACCAACACTCTCTCCTCCAGAGGGAGTCCTGGATTCACTTGATGGCAGGTGTTATTGGTTTGTTTGGATGATAACCAACACTCTCTCCTCTAGAGGGAGTCCTGGATTCACTTGATGGCAGGTGTTATTGGTTTGTTTGGATGATAACCAACACTCTCTCCTCCAGAGGGAGTCCTGGATTCACTTGATGGCAGGTGTTATTGGTTTGTTTGGATGATAACCAACACTCTCTCCCTCAGAGGGAGTCCTGGATTCACTTGATGGCAGGTGTTATTGGTTTGTTTGGATGATAACCAACACTCTCTCCTCCAGAGGGAGTCCTGGATTCACTTGATGGCTAGGTGTTATTGGTTTTTTTGGATGATAACCAACACTCTCTCCTCCAGAGGGAGTCCTGGATTCACTTGATGGCAGGTGTTATTGGTTTGTTTGGATGATAACCAACACTCTCTCCTCTAGAGGGAGTCCTGATTCACTTGATGGCAGGTGTTATTGGTTTTTTGGATGATAACCAACACTCTCTCCTCTAGAGGGGAGTCCTGGATTCACTTGATGGCAGGTGTTATTGGTTTGTTTGGATGATAACCAACACTCTCTCCTCCAGAGGGAGTCCTGGATTCACTTGAATGGCGGGTGTTATTGGTTTGTTTGGATGATAACCAACACTCTTCCTCCAGAGGGAGTCCTGAATTCACTTGATGACAGGTGTTATTGGTTTGTTTGGATGATAACCAACACTCTCTCCTCCAGAGGGAGTCCTGGATTCACTTGATGGCAGGTGTTATTGGTTTGTTTGGATGATAACCAACACTCTCTCCTCCAAGGGAGTCCTGGATTCACTTGATGGCAGTGTTATTGGTTTGTTTGGATGATAACCAACACTCTCTCCTCCAGAGGGAGTCCTGGATTCACTTGATGGCAGGTGTTATTGGTTTGTTTGGATGATAACCAACACTCTCTCCTCCAGAGGGAGTCCTGGATTCACTTGATGGCAGGTGTTATTGGTTTGTTTGGATGATAACCAACACTCTCTCCTCCAGAGGGAGTCCTGGATCACTTGATGGCTAGGTGTTATTGGTTTGTTTGGATGATAACCAACACTCTCTCCTCCAGAGGGAGTCCTGGATTCACTTGATGGCAGTGTTATTGGTTTGTTTGGATGATAACCAACACCTCTCCTCAGAGGAGTCCTGATTCACTTAATGGCAGGTGTTATTGGTTTGTTTGGATGATAACCAACACTCTCTCCTCCAGAGGGAGTCCTGGATTCACTTGATGGCAGGTGTTATTGGTTTGTTTGGATGATAACCAACACTCTCTCCTCCAAGGGAGTCCTGGATTCACTTGATGGCAGGTGTTATTGGTTTGTTTGGATGATAACCAACACTCTCTCCTCCAGAGGGAGTCCTGGATTCACTTGAGGCAGGTGTTATTGGTTTGTTTGGATGATAACCAACACTCCTCTCCTCCAGAGGGAGTCCTGGATTCACTTGATGGCAGGTGTTATTGTTGTTTGGATGATAACCAACACTCTCTCCTCAGAGGGAGTCCTGGATTCCTTGATGGCAGTGTTATGGTTTGTTTGGATGATAACCAACACTCTCTCCTCCAGAGGAGTCCTGGATTCACTTGATGGCAGGTGTTATGGTTTGTTTGGATGATAACCAACACTCTCTCCTCCAGAGGGAGTCCTGATTCACTTGATGGCAGTGTTATTGGTTTGTTTGGATGATAACCAACACCTCTCTCCTCAGAGGGAGTCCTGGATTCACTTTGATGCAGGTGTTATTGGTTTGTTTGGATGATAACCAACACTCTCTCCTCCAGAGGGAGTCCTGGATTCACTTGATGGCAGGTGTTATTGGTTTGTTTGGATGATAACCAACACTCTCTCCTCTAGAGGGAGTCCTGGATTCACTTGATGGCAGGTGTTATTGGTTTGTTTGGATGATAACCAACACTCTCTCCTCAGAGGGAGTCCTGGATTCACTTGATGGCAGGTGTTATTGGTTTGTTTGGATGATAACCAACACTCTCTCCTCCTAGAGGGAGTCCTGGATTCACTTGATGGCAGGTGTTATTGGTTTTGTTTGGATGATAACCAACACTCTCTCCTCCAGAGGAGTCCTGGATTCACTTGATGGCAGGTGTTATTGGTTTGTTTGGATGATAACCAACACTCTCTCCTCCAGAGGGAGTCCTGGATTCACTTGATGCAGGTGTTATTGGTTTGTTTGGATGATAACCAACACTCTCTCCTCCAGAGGAGTCCTGGATTCACTTGATGGCAGGTGTTATTGGTTTGTTTGGATGATAACCAACACTCTCTCCTCCAGAGGGAGTCCTGATTCACTTGATGGCAGGTGTTATTGGTTTGTTTGGATGATAACCAACACTCTCCTCCTAGAGGAGTCCTGGATTCACTTGATGGCAGGTGTTATTGGTTTGTTTGGATGATAACCAACACTCTCTCCTCCAGAGGGAGTCCTGGATTCACTTGATGCAGGTGTTATTGGTTTGTTTGGATGATAACCAACACTCTCTCCTCCAGAGGGAGTCCTGGATCACTTGATGGCAGGTGTTATTGGTTTGTTTGGATGATAACCAACACTCTCTCCTCCAGAGGGAGTCCTGGATTCACTTGATGGCAGGTGTTATTGGTTTGTTTGGATGATAACCAACACTCTCTCCTCCAGAGGGAGTCCTGGATTCACTTGATGGCAGGTGTTATTGGTTTGTTTGGATGATAACCAACACTCTCTCCTCTAGAGGGAGTCCTGGATTCACTTGATGGCAGGTGTTATTGGTTTGTTTGGATGATAACCAACACTCTCTCCTCCAGAGGGAGTCCTGGATTCACTTGATGGCAGGTGTTATTGGTTTGTTTGGATGATAACCAACACTCTCTCCTCCAGAGGGAGTCCTGGATTCACTTGATGGCAGGTGTTATTGGTTTGTTTGGATGATAACCAACACTCTCTCCTCTAGAGGGAGTCCTGGATTCACTTGATGGCAGGTGTTATTGGTTTGTTTGGATGATAACCAACACTCTCCTCCAGAGGGAGTCCTGGATTCACTTGATGGCAGGTGTTATTGGTTTGTTTGGATGATAACCAACACTCTCTCCTCCAGAGGGAGTCCTGGATTCACTTGATGGCAGGTGTTATTGGTTTGTTTGGATGATAACCAACACTCTCTCCTCCAGAGGGAGTCCTGGATTCACTTGATGCAGGTGTTATTGGTTTGTTTGGATGATAACCAACACTCTCTCCTCCAGAGGGAGTCCTGGATTCACTTGATGGCAGGTGTTATTGGTTTGTTTGGATGATAACCAACACTCTCTCCTCAGGATCTATCACTTGAGGCAGTGTATGTTGGGATTACCACTCTCCTCAGAGGAGTCTGATTCACTTGATGGCTAGGTTTATTGGTTTGTTTGGATGATAACCAACACTCTCTCCTCAGAGGGAGTCCTGGATTCACTTGATGGCTAGGTGTTATTGGTTTGTTTGGATGATAATAACCAACACTCTCTCCTCTAGAGGGAGTCCTGGATTCACTTGATGGCAGGTGTTATTGGTTTGTTTGGATGATAACCAACACTCTCTCCTCCAGAGGGAGTCCTGGATTCACTTGATGGCAGGTGTTATTGGTTTGTTTGGATGATAACCAACACTCTCTCCTCCAGAGGGAGTCCTGGATTCACTTGATGGCAGATGTTATTGGTTTGTTTGGATGATAACCAACACTCTCTCCTCTAGAGGGAGTCCTGGATTCACTTGATGGCAGGTGTTATTGGTTTGTTTGGATGATAACCAACACTCTCTCCTCTAGAGGGAGTCCTGGATTCACTTGATGGCTAGGTGTTATTGGTTTGTTTGGATGATAACCAACACTCTCTCCTCCAGAGGGAGTCCTGGATTCGCTTGATGGCAGGTGTTATTGGTTTGTTTGGATGATAACCAACACTCTCTCCTCCAGAGGGAGTCCTGGATTCACTTGATGGAAGGTGTTATTGGTTTGTTTGGATGATAACCAACACTCTCTCCTCTAGAAGGAGTCCTGGATTCACTTGATGGCAGGTGTTATTGGTTTGTTTGGATGATAACCAACACTCTCTCCTCTAGAGGGAGTCCTGGATTCACTTGATGGCAGGTGTTATTGGTTTGTTTGGATGATAACCAACACCTCTCTCCTCTAGAGGGAGTCCTGGATTCACTTGATGGCAGGTGTTATTGGTTTGTTTGGATGATAACCAACACTCTCTCCTCCAGAGGGAGTCCTGGATTCACTTGATGGCTAGGTGTTATTGGTTTGTTTGGATGATAACCAACACTCTCTCCTCTAGAGGGAGTCCTGGACTCACTTGATGGCAGGTGTTATTGGTTTGTTTGGATGATAACCAACACTCTCTCCTCTAGAGGGAGTCCTGGATTCACTTGATGGCTAGGTGTTATTGGTTTGTTTGGATGATAACCAACACTCTCTCCTCCAGAGGGAGTCCTGGATTCACTTGATGGCAGGTGTATTGGTTTGTTTGGATGATAACCAACACTCTCTCCTCTAGAGGGAGTCCTGAATTCTCTTGATGGCTAGGTGTTATTGGTTTATTTGGATGATAACCAACACTCTCTCCTCTAGAGGGAGTCCTGGATTCACTTGATGGCAGGTGTTATTGGTTTGTTTGGATGATAACCAACACTCTCTCCTCTAGAGGGAGTCCTGGATTCACTTGATGGCAGGTGTTATTGGTTTGTTTGGATGATAACCAACACTCTCTCCTCTAGAGGGAGTCCTGGATTCACTTGATGTCTAGGTGTTATTGGTTTGTTTGGATGATAACCAACACTCTCTCCTCTAGAGGGAGTCCTGGATTCACTTGATGACAGGTGTTATTGGTTTGTTTGGATGATAACCAACACTCTCTCCTCTAGAGGGAGTCCTGGATTCACTTGATGGCTAGGTGTTATTGGTTTGTTTGGATGATAATCAACACTCTCTCCTCTAGAGGGAGTCCTGGATTCACTTGATGGCAGGTGTTATTGGTTTGTTTGGATGATAACCAACACTCTCTCCTCCAGAGGGAGTCCTGGATTCACTTGATGGCAGGTGTTATTGGTTTGTTTGGATGATAACCAACACTCTCTCCTCCAGAGGGAGTCCTGGATTCACTTGATGGCTAGGTGTTATTGGTTTGTTTGGATGATAACCAACACTCTCTCCTCTAGAGGGAGTCCTGGACTCACTTGATGGCAGGTGTTATTGGTTTGTTTGGATGATAACCAACACTCTCTCCTCTAGAGGGAGTCCTGGATTCACTTGATGGCTAGGTGTTATTGGTTTGTTTGGATGATAACCAACACTCTCTCCTCCAGAGGGAGTCCTGGATTCACTTGATGGCAGGTGTTATTGGTTTGTTTGGATGATAACCAACACTCTCTCCTCTAGAGGGAGTCCTGAATTCTCTTGATGGCTAGGTGTTATTGGTTTATTTGGATGATAACCAACACTCTCTCCTCTAGAGGGAGTCCTGGATTCACTTGATGGCAGGTGTTATTGGTTTGTTTGGATGATAACCAACACTCTCGCCTCTAGAGGGAGTCCTGGATTCACTTGATGGCAGGTGTTATTGGTTTGTTTGGATGATAACCAACACTCTCTCCTCTAGAGGGAGTCCTGGATTCACTTGATGGCTAGGTGTTATTGGTTTGTTTGGATGATAACCAACACTCTCTCCTCTAGAGGGAGTCCTGGATTCACTTGATGACAGGTGTTATTGGTTTGTTTGGATGATAACCAACACTCTCTCCTCTAGAGGGAGTCCTGGATTCACTTGATGGCTAGGTGTTATTGGTTTGTTTGGATGATAATCAACACTCTCTCCTCTAGAGGAAGTCCTGGATTCACTTGATGGCTAGGTGTTATTGGTTTGTTTGGATGATAACCAACACTCTCTCCTCCAGAGGGAGTCCTGGATTCACTTGATGGCAGGTGTTATTGGTTTGTTTTGATGATAACCAACACTCTCTCCTCTAGAGGGAGTCCTGGATTCACTTGATGGCAGGTGTTATTGGTTTGTTTGGATGATAACCAACACTCTCTCCTCTAGAAGGAGTCCTGGATTCACTTGATGGCTAGGTGTTATTGGTTTGTTTGGATGATAACCAACACTCTCTCCTCTAGAGGGAGTCCTGGATTCACTTGATGGCAGGTGTTATTGGTTTGTTTGGATGATAACCAACACTCTCTCCTCCAGAGGGAGTCCTGGATTCTCTTGATGGCTAGGTGTTATTGGTTTGTTTGGATGATAGCCAACACTCTCTCCTCTAGAGGGAGTCCTGGATTCTCTTGATGGCTAGGTGTTATTGGTTTGTTTGGATGATAACCAACACTCTCTCCTCCAGAGGGAGTCCTGGATTCACTTGATGGCTAGGTGTTATTGGTTTGTTTGGATGATAGCCAACACTCTCTCCTCTAGAGGGAGTCCTGGATTCTCTTGATGGCTAGGTGTTATTGGTTTGTTTGGATGATAACCTCCTCCAGAGGTTTCATTCCTACCGGACTCATTACAAGGTTATTATCGGAGAATATGTCTTAACGTTCACCATACTGATTCCATTACCTTCTGTAGGTTGCAGATAGCTCAGCTAAGCGGCTGGATGTGTAACTAAATATGTAGTAAATAAAACTGATTCTCATCAATGGAAAGTATAATTTTATAAACTCGGAAAAACGATATTTTTTAATATGATCCACATATTTATATTTTTTGTGTTTTTTTTAACGCAACAGCATTTTAGTACTTTAATTTAATAATATCTTAACTTAATACAAACTTAGGAGAAAAGGCCCTACATTCTCTTTAAATTAATACCTTAAGTTGTTGGTAGAAAAGTATGGGATGGAATTAAATCCCCCCCCTCCCAAAGTTGGGCTCCTCATTCCTTCTCTAGGCAAATGTGCGTGTAATTATCTTAAACTTCCCTCCCCCTTATTATTACCTTATCTTGGCTAACTTGACCTTGATAACCAGTTATTGGAATTAGTTGATATTCCTGCGAATGAAACGATCCATGCCTTAATTAGGATTGCCACATCAATATTAACTTTCTGTGCTAATCTGTGGCTATTACGTTTGACACCTTGGTTTCTAAGGGTATGATTTAGGAGATAAGGATTAGGAAGGTAATTTGGAAGAAGATCATCCGTATTAGTGTGGAGTGGGGAGAAAAATAACCATATTGATACATTACAATCTTCAGTACAGCCAGTTGAGATTCGAACCTTGATATTTCCATCATATGTAACCCAAGCTGGCACCTTAAACTATTGGTCCACCAATGAGACATGTGTTTTTTTCTATGTTTTCATACAATTTTTGAAATAATATTTACTTATTTAAAACAATTACTGGTTTTATTATTTGTTAATTAGTGTAAGCTGTATTTAATTAACTGTTATTTTCATGTCATTCATTACATTATCTCTTGTGCCACTTTACTTATTTTTAAGCTCATTAGATCTCAGTGAGACCCATTCATTATATTAACAACACGATAAAACAATCTTTTCTGGTTAACTCCATTTGGAAAACTAATTTGAAACTGGAACGATCGAATATCAGTCGTTTCTTTACTAGAAATAATCTGAGTTTCAGTTGTAATTTTAGTAACAGCTTCAGAACTTTAGTAGCGTAATGAAACCAAATTATCAATAATATCATTTTTAAATTTGGCCTCGAAATCCAAATGTCATGTTCCAAAAACTGTTGCCATAAAAATTGAGAACCACACTAGATATGCAATTAAAATATATCTGCATGCTGTTAATTACTTTCAGATAGGTCCTAATACAAAATACGTGTAACTTTAAACGCTTCTAATCGAATAATATAATTAGTTACTTTTTATGAACACTTCATGAATATTTGAGATTTGTGTAATTAATCCAACCCTGATGCATATTTAAATATCGAATGTTCTGGGATTATTTGAAATCAGAGCTTTACGGGTATCAACTCTTTTCTTACTTCACAGAGAAAACACTATTTTGTTTCTATGCTCTGATCTTACTACACCTATATGGGATTTGACACCTGACGTTCTAATCATCAACCAACCCGTACAAGACCAGAATGATGTCTTTATCCTCTTAGTTACCGATGCGGCTGAAAAACACTAATGCGAGGGGAGGTTTTGTCTTCATGTATGCGTCCCTGAGTTAAAGGGTGGATTTTGACCTAACTTTACGTACCCATAGGTTTCTGTGTTGTTTGTTGGTCCAGAATTTGATCCCGTGTTTATGTACTCCCTGAGTTTTAGAAAAGGTTGAATTTAGTAATTCTGTTATGCATAGACATTAAAAAGATAATTATTCCACACTTTATTATTATTAATACAACTTAATAAATTTATATTATTAAAAAAGTTATATAATGTGACCATATTGATGTCCAAGTGCAAGACTCCGAGATTTCAAAATAGGTTGTTCTGAGATAATTGAGGAAACAACTTTAAAATAATGACCATAAATAAAATACAATTTTTTTATGTTAAGTTAGGTAATTATTTTTGTTAGTCCAGTTTTGAACACATGAGTGTGTTGTCTTGAAAAAAAAGTTTCTTAAAAGGTTTTATAACGGTTTTTTTTCCCGAATTGAAGCCGCTTTAAACTATAAAAATATTCCCAGGAAGGAGTGCAGTATTCTTTATTGTTACAGAAAATTATTTCCAAGTGAACGATGCTGAGCTAGC